>JAPWLS010000826.1:0-268518 GCA_028551675.1 Tineola bisselliella
TTGTCTCTATATTATTTATTTTAAGTGAAGATATATATATTAATTGTATTATAACTATATAGTTATATTAATATATAACTTATAATTATATTATTTTAAAAATAAACTATAATTTATAATATTTTTAAAAAGTTTTTAATATGACTATAATATACGTAACTAAAATTTACTATGATTTCTCAAACTATAATAAATATTAATATTTTAATAGATTAATGTTTACACTTAATATTTTACTTGTAAAATTCTGGATTGGAAATTAATCCGTTCATTTTTTCATCAAGCTCTTTCACATTTTTGATATAGGGTTGTAGGGGCGCATATTTCTCAAATCTAAAGTATATAGTAGTATAGTAGTTTGTGCTATTCGAAAGCATTTCCTGGCATGGTGAAGGCAACATTTTTTATAATCCTTGTTACGGAATTCTTGAGCTTCTTCTGAAAGTTCAGCAGTGTAGGATATACTGTAATGATTGAATAATTGATAGTAATTATAAAAAAACGATACAAATTATTGATAGAAATATTTTACATTTAAAAACGCGGTAACGTGAAGTTTTCCGTTTTCCGAATTTTGTAACATTTTACCTCATTACTCTTTAGCAGATAGTAGCAGCTAATTTTTTTAATAGGGATATCTAGGCTATAAAACAACACAAAATGTAAAGCGGGCAGGCGTGGCCAACTGTTAAAAGTTTCGTTGAAGTTTAAAAAAATATTTTTTCTATGAATCTATTAAGAAATTTAATATTATTAAAATTTTAGATTTCTTTTACAGCATAATATACTTTTTGAACTCTACGAAAGATGCCCTTTTTAAAAATATATAACAATATGGGTCCTTTCTTTGTAATAATACCTTAAATTTAACCTTGAAGTTGGAGTAGTTGCACGATAAAGAAACCGAATTTCACATTGCACTTCATTTGATGAGGTTTATTGTAATACATCTTATTACAATGTTTCAAAAATCTATTGCATATTAAAGTATGGATATTTATCTTTAAAATAAAACCAAAAACATGCTTATTTTCCAATACTTCAAAAGGTAGTTTTGAGATGGCCTTGTATGGGCATTTTCCATAGTGCAACGTCTCTACGTACTTCCTTTCTTATTACTCCGCCTCGAGACAACCCCAGACATTAATCTCGCGAACAAACATAAGAAGCCATTAGCATCCGGCACGAGTGTCGAGTTACACCGAGGAATTAATAATAATAACTGTGAGGAATACCGCGGATGACGACTTTTGCTTTACGTTTAACTTTATGGCCTGACCCGATTACTTATTTAAGTACACGCATGTTTCTTTTCCTGTTTTAGGATTTTGTTAGGTGTTAATACAGAATTCTTCTTAATGGTTTAATATGAGACATTAATTTATTTAACTCGAAACAAATACCTACTTTTTTAAAAATAATATCATATCCATTACATAGAAATAAAATATTATAAATAGACATAACTTTACTTTTAATATTTGTTTGATACCTAGACCTAGGACTCTTACTTCACAGTCATATCCGTAGGCCAATCATAAATGTTTATTCGGGTGATAATAGTGATTCCATTATCGATTAAGTGGCCGTGAAGCTGCAACAAATGATTTGATATATATGAGAATATGCGCTATTAAGTTTTTACAAAAATTTCATTGAAATTGTAGTAAAGATTCCATCTATTTAGTTATTTTGTTATTAAAAAATGTATATAGATATATGAAATCCCATCTGGCACTAATGTAACTTCATTTAATATTTATAAAGGACTAAAAACTTTATCTTTTTATTAAATTATATGTATGGATCATATAGACATTAATAAGTAATTTAATGAGATTAAAATATTAATAATGAATCAGTGAAATTAACATTACAACAATGCTATTTGATTTCAAATAGAAGCTTTAGAAGATTTCGACTTTACTTTTCTTGTAAAACAAACTCTCGTATCAAAAGTAACGAAGCGTAGTCTTTGATTTGCTATGTAAATTTATTGCCAAAATAAGCTTCAAAATTGCAATCATGTCTGCTCGGATTTTGTGATTTGTTATTCATAGGCAATTTCATCTATAATATATTGTTTGTTTCGTATTACTCGCCCTAATAAACCTTATATGCTGGTTGCGTAAACTTGCGTATAATAAAATGTTATAGATTGATTAATGTTCTGGGAAGAAAATTAACTTTATGTATGCATTATCATATTTATAGACTACGAGGTTTTTGTTTCAGTTATATTATTATTAAAGCTGATGGGCAAATGAACATTGTTCTCAGATTGTCTGTTATTTATCATAACACATCAATTTGTTTCGGTTTCACCTAATGAATGCGAGTCCGCACTGCAGATGTGAACGGGTCGCGACCGTTAAATGGGATTTTGGAAGTTGTGACAACTAATATTTATTAGCACGCTTATATTGTAGCTTATGATAAATGACGCTCCATTATAATATTGTAGTACAACCCGACGTGGAATTTCATTTAAAGAAGCCCTCTTACATACCATATTCTAATTTTGTTAGCATATGAATCATGTTTATGGACTTATTTGGCTGTCAACGTTTATGTCATTGTTTATGCATACATTTATTCCTGGATTCTTTTTCTACGTATATTAATCGACATTTAGAGGATATTTTGAAAACTTTTGCGGTTGTTATTGAATTTAAAGGGTTGTTATTATAAGTTTAACGAGGTTGCTTAACAATCAACAGTAAATTCCGAAACTACAAGTATATTTAGGGCATTCATTTTGTTATGAAAATTCTGCAATAAAATGAGATTGAAATGAAGGAACATTTTTCAAAAATAATTTTAGGCCTTTGAAATAGGTTGTTTTTATTTTCCTTTGATTTTTCAATAGTTTAAAGCTATATTAAATACTTTAACCTTCTAAAAATAGTGTTAAAGGTGAAATATTCTCTAAACTATTTTTATTTATTGTTTTACAGGAGCAATCACATAAATCGTACCGACCTCTCACTGTGCTTACATTCCGGTGGAACTATGCAGTGCACGGTCTACAGCCCGCGGGGTACCACCTCGTCAATCTTCTTCTACATGCGCTTGTTTCACTGCTTTATTATAGGTAAGGTTTATCTTTAAATAGAAAAGAAACTTAGTATAGATTTTTTTTAAAGCAAAGAGATTTAAGCAATATTATGCAAATTGACAAAGTCAGAAATTTAATATTGATCGTAAGCCTGACAATTTGGCTCGGGAGAATCTTTTAAGACAATGTAAACCCATTAAATCCTGACGGAACAGAGTAAACATCGTCGACGTTCTAGTGTCGTCTCCGCCCATTACCGATCACTCTTAACTTCGCCTCTAATAACTTTGAACGATAGTTGTCGCCCTTCATATTTGCGTAAGTTAAAATTAATTAAAATGAAATTCCAATCAGTAGCAGCTGCGTCGTTAACCCTTAATTGCTTCAACTCAATAATCCAACCGTTAAAGCCGAAAACGGACGTCAGACATTTTAATTATTTACAGGAATAACACGTTTCGATGCCTACATTACGTTTTGCTGCTGGTCAAATACTAATAAACAGTAACATGTGGCAATTAAAACAATAATACTCTACCAGTGTCATATTATCTGCGTAATAGAATAAAAGATAATCCTTATTCAGTGCGTTCAAATTCTGCCAAAACTACTGTCTCATTGTTCGCTTTTACTAAGAAAATTTGAATAACATTAATTTAATCGGAACAAAAATCAGCAGAAATATTGTATCATAAAGTCTTTTCAATTTCTTACTACATCATGTTTTTGCTGTTTTCTTGCTATGAAACACAAAGCGCTTATAACTGCTTATAACTCTATTCAGCCCTGTTCTATAATAAAATTTAAATTTCTTTACCTATTGTTGTCTTGTTGGCGGCGAGAAGTCTGTTATATGTTGATTTTTATGCATGAAGAATATATGGAATCTCCTCATGCAGAACTGTTGAAAAGGCGATTAACCTTGGCCAACATAGAAGAAATGGGGCCATGTCTGTTCTCTCTTGAGATTTAGCCAAAACCTTATAATAATATTTATAGTTAAATATTACAATTATTTTAATGCTAACAAATTATTTATTCAAACAATGAAGCTCTTCTTCTTTTGAAACATTTAACAGAAACCTTAGTAATTACTATTGTTAGCCTGTTCAGGTTACTTTTGTTGAACTCACATTGAAACGAGTTTTTATGTCAGAAGCCATTCCCGGTACTGAGAAACAACATATTGTTAAAGAGCCAAACGGAGCTTAAATTAATACAAATTACTTTTTCATTTTTCTTATATATATTAGTAGCTATAAAATAAAAATAAAAGATTTTCTGAGATTATCCCATGTCCATGATTGCTATCGTTTGCTGGTAGGTATTTCAAGACAAATCCGTAATTCCGTAACTAATTGCCAATATCATATTGGCTTTAAGCACTAACCAACTAGTATTCAAGTTGGAATTCAAGGAAGACAAGTAAACCGTATTAGTTGAGTCCGTTTAATCACCCAACGCCGTCCGGCGAGGACCTGATCCCCTTACTTACTGCTAATTACGGATATTTGCTGTGTCCACCGCACCGCCAACTTATTCCGGCTTATGTTCAATATCCAATTTGCTAGTTTAATCCTATTAGCAATTTTAGAGTTCTCATTATCGTTACGTTTCAGCGAAGCGTAATATATTTATTATTCTTAATGGACGGCAATTAAAGAAAGCTGACTTAATTAAATGTAAAGTAAAAGAAATACTGATCAACGCTTTTAGTTAATTGAAACCCGAAGTAGAATTACAATATATATTTGATAGCCTCTGTTACGCAGTGGTTTGGTGCCAGACGGTTATACGCAGGTCTTGGGTTTGATTCCAGGTCTTCACAAATATTTGTTAATTTACATGTACATAAATACTAGTATAATATTATTTAAAAAAGTGTTTATGTTGTCCTTTTTGGGTATCACAAGAGCGTCCTAGCTTAGGGTCAAGGGCAATGTACGTATATATATATTACGTGTTTAATGATATTCCAATTTAGAAAAAAATCTAAAAGGTTTGAGTTAAGTTATATAGCGACACAATTTATTATAATAATAATATACAGAGTTGTGCTACAACTTACAAGGCAGTCATTGCATATCTGTGCTTACCGGCAGTTGTGCAATTAAACATGGTTATATGGTTTGCCCGTGTTATTATTTTTATTAATCCATTTCTTTAACTATATATATTTATTATATACCTTATTGTTAAAGTTATATAAGTAACAATTATGTGGAAATAAGTTAGAAGTTGAAGCGACAAAATGTTCGCCTTTTGGTGGCAGCGCGGCGGTGGTCCTTGTCCACGCCAGAGAAACAAACTAATTGGAACCAAGCAACGCTGCGGAGGTGCGGCGAGACTAACTTCCGCCGGAATTAAGGCACTCGTTAGTGACTTTTTGCAAAACTAGTGAAATATCTTACGAAGTTAGCGAAAAACATTTATGGCTGTTTCATAAACTAAGAGAGAAAACTATAATGAGATCCATTTTCTCAAGTAATATTTTTTCTTTTAAGCTTAAAAAAGTATAAATAAAGATTGGTAAACAAATGATTATTATTATTTTTGGCACCACAATTTTCTCGCCGAAGTGTCCTTCACCTTTCGGCTGGGAAGTATATTAAACTCCCCAAGCCGGCATAACGGAGACGATTGTTGTCCAACCCCTTTCTCTTTGTTAGCAGTTGTTTTCGCTCATCAATTGTAGGTACCTACTCTATTTCACATCAGGCAAGGTGAGTCAGATACCGCGCTACTACATATTAAATAAATACGAATAATACCAAAGTTAATACTTATTTTTAGGTAAATAAGTCTTGTTATTATCTCATTATTTTTAACAACGTATCTACAAAGAAAAACATCAGTCACGTTGCAAAATTATAATTTTTTATACGTATTAAATTTTTTTTACAAAACAACGCGTAGGTTTTGCTGCGTCATTTATAAGACTCAAAATACGTAACATTTTGTAGTAACGTTATAACAAGCTGCAACTTGTTAGAAATTTCCAATACCTAAGAATTTCAGGAACAAGCTTTTGAACTGTAAAAAGTTTCATATAAAATTTAGTTCTTGCAACCACCTACTTCTTAGTAGGGTGCCAATTCTTCATAGCTTTGTAAACTACTCCAAACGCTTCGCGAAAAATATATGCAACTTCTTTATTTTGTTTTTATAGGATTTTAAAAAGTGTAAATGTTCTGTAAATAATAATTGGCAAATTGAATGATTAAATATTATTTAATTATAGCGTTGTTTTCGTGAAAACAGCAAATTTGATAATTAAAGCCTACTTCACAATATTAATACTAGCGAGCATGTTTTTTAATAATTAACTTTAGATTTCCCGCATTATTTGTCAGCAATAAATGTAATAAATTTTAAACTGCTCGTATAAATTTTGTGTCACGAGTAAAGGGAATTTTAATTAATAAATGGCTTAATTATTTCGCTTCGGCGATACCGTTCCATTATGAGTAAATTAATTACCGAATGTAATTAATTACTCACATGCGAAGATAAGACAAAGGGTCGACGTAATTAAGGGTGGGGTTATGACATCACCGGCGGTACAGAAAGAGAATCAAAAACTAATTTAATACGACTAGAAGAGTTCGTCGCGCCGCCGGTAAAAAAGTAGCAAGCAGCCGAGTAGCGGGATAAGTGGGGTTTACCACAATTCATGATTCAATTCTTATTTATTAATTTCAACAAGCCCGAAAAGAAATATAATTGTTGTTAATTCCATTAAATACTTAATGTATACTTTACATAGGCTATAAAAATTTAACTTTTAAATAAATAATTAAAATGGTGGTAATAATTTATGGATGTAAACAAATCATTTACTTTTACAGCTTGTTACAAAACTTTAATTATAAATATTGTTTAAGTATAAAACATAACACATCAAAACACTGACTAGTTTGGAACAAAAGCTTATTAAAAAGTGCTCGCCTGTACTATGAATACGCGTATAAATGAAAACGTAGAAGTTTTCGCATTAGTGGCAGCCGACTGACCCACTTATGTTGTGCGTTGCAGGGTTTGCGCCATGTTCCTGCCAGAGTTCGCAAGTTTCGTCGCCGCCATGTTGTTTGTCGTCCATCCCATTCACACCGAAGCGGTAAGTTTATGTACATTATATTAACTTTTGTATCTAATTTTATCTTTTTACCTCATTATACAAAAGGATCACCAAAATGTTAGAAAAAGTTTTCTAGGTTAATGTTTCACTCTGATATTAAGAAAATAAATCCACCAAATCAATAATAATATTATTGAAGCACATAGAAAATAAATATAAATTGTCACATATCATTGAATTTCTGGTAACTAGGACAGTAATTGGCGTGACATGGACGCCTTTAACCACAACAGGTGGCTATGTTCCATTTCCGTTATACCTTCACTCATTGGGGAACAACTTAATAGCCATCGAACATTAGGTGTATAGCCAATCACAGTTGTTCATCCCACCCTCGTAACTGCCATTTAATAAAGTCTTCTGGGACCAAGTGTTTAACGTGTTCTCGAAGTTAAATGCTGTTAAAAGTATAGTTAAGGACAACATTAACGAGCTTTCTCGACGAAACGTGTAAATTGTCCGTGTGCTACAAAACATTTCTATTTTTTATTTACAATTGTAATTCAATACGAGTCACATACTAAAATAATCGTATCCAAAAACCTTTCATCCGTACAAAGCAATTTTGTTTTCAAAAGTTATTTGGAAAAAACTATTTCAATGTGTGATTGATATTTCGATATAAGTATATTCTGTTTTAAATGTTTCCACTTTTTTAGGCAATAAATTTCCTAACTTGGAATGGAACTGGGCATGGATGCAATATGACAATGTTTCATTTCTGTTCGGGAGCGTATTCAATTTCAAAATGTATAAAACATTGATCTCGCGGATGTAGACAATACATTTCGGGATTCAAACAGTTTGCCCACGGGCTGTTGGCTGTTAATACACGTCCACAAAATTAAACGTTTTGTTTCCCGAAAAACAACTCCGATTGACGGTACCCTCCGGCAAGCTTTTTAATCACAGAGATTTCAGGTTTGATTACATATTGAATGTGCTGCCTCTGCCTCGCTTTGTTGTCTCCCCTCTCTTTTATAGCGGTCCCTTATGTACAGAATACATACATTTCTACTTTTATTGAATGCCGAAATCGAGATTAATCTAGTATTTGGATTTTATCTATGGCTCAAATAAATAAACAATTTGTAATATAAATGTCACTGAATAAGATTTTTTTATGATAGCATATTCCCAAATTCTGCATACGACAAATTTAATTAAGAGTTTTACAAGCTATATTGTATTTAATTATATAAATTAAACGTAACTATTATTTGCCTTGTCAAACCTTCATTATCTCTATTTATTGCAATTGATTCAAAAAGAAAAACATTCGTTATAGTGAAATAACCTGAGAAAGTAACCTGTCGGTACGGTGTAAGTCTCCAATATAACACAGGGTATAAGAGGCGCGAATGCCGCAAGAATAGACGTCAGCTATAACAACGTTTACTATTTTATGTACAAACATATACGGACTATTTTCTTGGAAAACATTTTGATAATCTTTGTTATTTAGTTATTATTTGCCCATGATATATCAAACAAACAATTCAGTTCCTATATATTTGTATTATTCATTAACCAAAACGTTATTCTCTTTAGCCAAGTTAGATTCACATATATAGCATCGTATGTATGTACTATACATAGTTTAAACATGAATGTTTAAAGGACGGGTCAATGAAGTTACTCCAACCTCACTCGCGTTAATGCAGATTCCTGCTCTAATTAGTCGCTAATCTCCGACTCCGGGAAGCACTTTAGGCTACGAGTGCACGTGATATCCATACATGTAATATGTTGTCTTCAGTTTCTATTCTACTTGTATTGCTATAAATAACGCGTAATTGCAATATTTTCTGAAGAAATAAATACTAGGAAAAGCAATTTTGTTATAAGAGTTCGTTTGAAGCGAAATATTTATTTCTATGAAGAAGAGGAGCAAAATAACTGTTAGTGCATTCGTCTGTCGTATCTCCAGTGACTTGCTGCATTTTATGAACACTTCACACGCTGCACTGACGCGAACACTTTCGTCTTCGTTTTATACACCCGTTTCTATTAAAGTTAATGGCCTTTAAACTTTTCAAAGGCTTCCAATTGTGTATATGACAACAAAGGCCCCAGAATAACCTGTCGTTATCCTTTGCCCAGTTCTGTAATAAAGTCCCCTGCACACAAAGTGTCAAATGAATGGATTCCTATTACAACAATGCTTCTGATTTCACAAAAGATCTTTGCTTATTTTAATTGTGTTGCATGTACTCTTTTAAAGTCAACAGTCCCATTTGTATAATGTTACTCGAAGTTTAGGATATACATTTTATTTATATGTTTTATATGGAATCCACTTTTAATAATATGATCTATTTGAAATAGATAATTGTAAATTAAACCGCAACAAATAACGAACAAAGCTTCAATTTGTTATTCTAATAAACCTAATACTAAAAAATCAATTTTGTTTAATAATATTATTTTTTATTGTTTTACGAATTGCCATTAATAAATAAAATGTTATTAATTTAACTGTTGAAACAAAATAAAACTAAAATGTAAAATAAAGATAAAACAATATTGAACAAAGTGACATTTTCTTTAGCGTAAGTTGTCTGATAAAGTTTTTTAAAAGACGTCGGCTTCTAGCGCGTTTACAAGCGTGGCTCGAGCAATCGTCTGACGGCTACTACTAACAGTGTTTGCACTTTTTATGGGCACATTTCCTGACGGACGCCGCAGCCATTTTCTCCACAAGTTTATGTGTTTGCTTCGCTCATAACTTAACAAATATCAATATCTAGTCTATAGCCTTTGCAAAAGCTGTCTCGTTAATTAGCCGGTTCAATGATTCGTGGCCTCTTGTTTTTCCTCTGTTTTTTATTTTTTATATTTTACCAAAAAGGATACATATTTTTAAAGTTTGTGTTTAACAGGTGACGGGTGTGGTGGGTCGAGCAGAAATGCTCTCTTCAGTATTTTTCCTCGGAGCATTACTTTGCTATGCGCGGGCAGCTAGCAGGCGACGCTATACAGGTGATTACTTATATTCATCGAGGACAATAGATAGATTCAGTCCGCAAAGAAGCCAAATCATAAATATACAAAAATGACACTAAATTGCATTTAAAAATTTCATTGAACTTTATTTAATTTAACTAGTGTTGAAATATTATATATTTTTGTTTAAAACACACAGAATAATTATTTTATTTTATTGAAAGTAGTTTCAAATGGAAGTAGGTACAAATGGACTTATACCGGAATATATAAATAAAACTTTTCTATGCATATATCATTATATTCAATAATATTAATTTTGAATTTGTATCAGATTGGCGATACGTTGGTGCGTGTACAGCATGTGTTGGCATAGCCATGCTTTGTAAAGAACAAGGGATCACAGTCACTGGAGTGTGCGTTGTATACGAAATTTTTGTCGCGCAAAAAGTGAGTACATTAATCTCGCGAACGTTCATTCATTTTGTTATAACATTTTTGGCCGCCGTATTCCATTTTTGTTTTAATATTTCAAAACTTTTCTAGTTTTATTTAAACGTAATTCCTTTTTTTATATTACAATATACAAATTCATTTATAAAATATGGTGTAGTAACTTAAAACATATATTACAGCGACGGTCGTCTAATGGTATTGGTCGGTGGTCGTGGCTAGACGCCTGGGGCAAGGGTGGCGGCTGGGGTTGCGCATTGGGCGAGGCGGCACGGCGTGTGGCTGCGGTGTGCTGCGCCGCTTTGGCGTTGCTGGCGGCGCGGCTTCATGTGATGGGCGCTCAGCTGCCCGTGTTCACCAGATTTGATAATCCAGCTGGTGCTGCCCCACCTCCAGCAAGGTAGATATATATTATAATATAAACTAATTGTATGTTGTCCTAATGAAAACATTTTGTGACTTGCTACTACGTTTATTTTAAATATTTTAATCCGTCACTATCGAAGCAATTACAATGACTGCTTTCGAAACCCTTAAACATTTTATATTTAAATTACCTCTAGTTCATTTGATTTTATATTATTTCATGTAATTAATATATTTGTTCATTGATATAAAAACCTAACAGTTGTTTATATATTTATGGCTAGAATAGCATAAATAGTTAAAGGTTTATAACCTCGAACCTTCAATTTGTAACCACGAATAAGTCATCATGGCGTTAATGACTCTAGTCACGCGCACCAACAATAAATTATCAGAAACTTTTCGATAGCAAAAAAAACTTTCTCTAATAACACGAAAGCTTTTAATTCTAAGTATCTACATTTTGATCTTTGAATTTATTACGCAATTGTAGTTTTGCTTAAATTCTAGAATATTGAAGGATCGAACATAATTCATTGTGTTCGTATTCATTTCAATATCATTTAATCTATACTATATGTTATTGTTCAAAGTCCAACATCTTTGATATCAAAACTTACTGTAATCACTGCATTAGAATAAAAAAAGACGAATTTTTTAACAGGCATTTGACGTTCGCCTATCTGCCAGCACTGAACTCATGGTTACTGATGTTGCCCGAAGCATTATGCTGTGATTGGACAATGGGAACGGTGGCATTGTTAAAATCATGGCGAGACCCGAGAAATATTGCAACTGTTACATTAGTTATAGCGTTAATTGTTGCTGCTATTCATGGTCTAAGAACACGATCTTCAGCTTTGTCCATGGTAAGTTGTGCAGACCAATTAACTGTTTGTTTCATTAATAAATATCATATTATTATTCAAAAACAACGTCAGTAGTATCATCCTTGGACTAGGAGAAAACTCGATAATGCTACATAACAAATATATACATAAATAATATTAATATTAAAAATCTTAAATAAATAGAAATAGATAGGTATGTAAAAAATAATGTACATGTATTTTTGAAGGATATAGTACTTAATTCAAGATATATTTGTTACACAGGGTTTAGCGCTGTTAGTTCTGCCTTTTCTGCCAGCATCAAATTTGTTCTTCCCCGTTGGTTTTGTGGTGGCCGAACGGGTACTCTACATGCCTTCAATGGGTTGGTGCTTGTTGGTGGCCCACGGTTGGCGTTTGTTGGCCAATAAGAGATCGAAACTTGCCGCTGCGGCACTCATATTTCTACTTATAGCGTTTAGCGCCAAGACCTACATAAGGAATTGGGATTGGAAGACTGAATATTCTATTTTTGCGTCCGGCCTCAAGGTAAACAACGCTCTATAGTACATACATATTATAACATCGTTTATATAAGAACCAAGCCATTAAATGTCAATAAAAACAGAAATATACATTTTTCTATTTTTAACTATTTGCTAACCTCTCAAAAAAATAAGTTCAGGAATATAATCACAATAAAGTATGTCATCTGAGCTGGGAATCGAATGGCTCATTTTTGGAAAAAACATTACCTATATTACATCCATAGTGTCAATTAGAATGTAAAAAGTTTTAATGCTCCATTTATTTTGGATATTGAGTTTATGATATACGTCTAATACTTGATTATATCTATTTTTGTGAATTCTCAGAACTCATCGTAGTCTTGTATTATAGGTAAATAGACACAACGCGAAATTATACAACAACGTGGGTCATGCCCTAGAAGCAGAAGGAAAATACTCTGAAGCATTACAATTCTTCAACACAGCAGTCACAGTACAACCTGACGACGTTGGTGCACATATAAACGTTGGCCGAACGTATAACCACTTAGGAAGATATCAAGAAGCCGAAGAGGCATATGTCAAAGCGAAGTCATTGCTACCGAAAGCCAAACCAGGCGAGTCGTACCAAGCGAGAATAGCACCGAATCATCTGAACGTTTTTCTTAATTTAGCTAATTTAATATCGAAAAATGCTACTCGTTTGGAGGAAGCCGATATGTTGTATAGACAAGCTATAAGTATGAGGTCGGATTACACGCAAGCTTATATAAATAGGGGTGATATACTAATCAAATTGAATAGGACTAAGGAAGCCCAAGAAGTCTATGAAAGAGCCTTGCTGTATGATAGTGGCAACCCTGATATTTATTACAATGTAAGTAATATCTATTATTACATCGACATTTGTAATTTCCAAATAGATATTATTTATTTTTATTTACAGTTAGGAGTAGTACTCCTAGAGCAGGGTAAAGCATCCCAAGCTTTAGCGTATCTGGATAAAGCACTTGAACTGGAGCCGGAACATGAGCAAGCCTTATTGAACTCCGCCATCCTACTCCAAGAACTAGGGGCTGCTGATCTTAGACATCTAGCCAGGCAACGACTGCTTAAATTATTGGATAAGGATGGTTAGTATTTCAGATGCATTATTTGTCATAGTAGTTAAGATGGTGAAGTCCATGAAAACAATTGTCACCACAAAAAAATGTCTGCAGTTGTCAACCTCGGTTTTGCTGTTAGATGGTAGATGTGAGGGCACTGCTTATAATCATCAATCTGTCTGCCAGACTCACTTGAACTTGTATTGCAATAGGTAGTGACCATTTTAAAGTACTTTTATTTTATTCACAGCAACAAACGAGCGTGTCCATTTCAATTTGGGCATGGTTTGTATGGACGAAGGTGACGCAGAATGTGCAGAAAGATGGTTCAGGGCTGCAGTCCATCTCAAACCGGATTTCCGATCAGCTCTCTTCAACTTAGCATTATTATTAGCTGATAGAAGACGGCCGCTGGAAGCCGCTCCTTTCCTAAAACAATTGGTTAGGCATCATCCGGACCATGTGAAAGCTTTGGTGCTGCTTGGAGATATTTATATAAATTCTGTTAAAGATTTAGATGCGGCTGAGAGCGTAAGTATTGCTCCTATGGAAGTATTTATACAATATATTTATAATACTCAGAAACAATTAAGAACGTTATTATCCTCGCACTTTTTAATATGTCAAATGCTTTTTTTTCTTAGTAAATTACACTACGTGCATGAAGTATAATTTTACATAAAAACGAAGTAATTAAAACGTTTTTACTTGCAGTGTTACCGTCGTATCTTAGAGTTGGAGCCAGAGAACGTACAAGCTCTACACAATCTGTGCGTAGTGGCAGTCGAACGCGGCAAACTGGTCATCGCCGAAGAATGTTTGACAAGGGCTGCTTCCTTGGCACCTCATGAGCATTATATTCAGCGACATTTAAATGTAGTCCGATCAAGACTGGCGCAGCATCAAGCACCTCGTGCTAAATCAGCAAGCCCATCACCGCCGATTGACGATTCAGAAGTACGCGCAAGATGGAATTATATCCCTCAACAACCGCCTGATCCACACGAGATCGAGGATACATAACAAACTTTGAAGTCTTAAATGGAAACTGGCTGAAACTTCTAGGTTTTTTATCTGTAGCCTACCTATAGATGAAAAATGTAGAATATAAGTTACATGTTAACTTTTATGTTATTCCGTTTATCCACCCTAAATTAATCAAAACAAACGCGATAGTAAACAATCTTTTCAATTTATTATTGTTTTTCCATGATTTCACTCTGGGTAAAATTTCAACAAGCATTTTCCGAGTGTATATTCTTGGACATACGGAGGTTTTTGGGTGGATAATCGGGTTAACTGGACTTTCTAAAATCTTGTGGTTAGACGTTTCGAGTTGGTGTGAAAGTTTGAAAGACAATATACATCTTCCATCTGCTTTCATTTTCAAGGGTAACTTTATTTAGATTTTAATTGTTTAAAGCTCATTCATTTAACTTTGGTCTTATGTGTGAAGTATACCTATTTAGACGTCCCTCCCTATATTGAAATTAAACATAGAAAAAAGGGTTCACTTCATAGGAGTTAACAAAATTGTAGAGAAATTGTTTGTTTATTATCCTGAATAATTTTGTATTTAATGTTTTCTTAATGTTTAAAATGTATGCTTTTTAGGTGCAGTTGGTAGATTATGTTGTTACATTTTTCGTATAAATATTAGGAGTTAAAATTGATATGTGCCTAAAACGGTCATTGTGTATAAAATAATTGTATAAATTATGTAAAGTAAAACGTATTTATTGAAATAATAACAAATACGCGCCAAAATTAATATCCCAGATTTAGTGATTTAGACTTATTTTCCTACATTTTAACATTGGGTTAAAAATACTAGAAGAACAAATTATCAGCTGCAAGTCTGTTATAAATAAAAATTAGACCACCTTATACGAAACGTAAACTTATGAGTTAATACACTGTACATTGTCTTATCTGCTTTACCTACGCTCTCATTGACGAACTAAACGCGCATGCGCGTATATTTCGTTTATCGTTTCTAGTATGTTTAACTCAATGCGTATTAACCATCTTAAGCTGTGTAGAACTTATTGAAATCGAGCTTTGTCCATTATTAGTCTGGTTAATAAATTATGTTTTACCATGTTGAGTGCAATTTTGAGCCAATCTTCACTCGCCGTGTTTATTACTTTAGTTTTGATGAAATTTTAAAGGACCCACTTTCTAAATTTTCTAGTCAAATAGCGGAGTTGCGATTAGGCATTTCGTATAAAAATTAGGTTTTCATGTAAAATAGCCGAATAATGTAGTTTTTATTTTAACTGAGTTTTTCCAAAATTCTAGTCACAACCGAACGCTTTGAAAAAAATATTTTGATAAAACAAAACGTTCGAGTTGTGTAAAAAAAAGTGATCGACCGTTATTAGAATTAGATGTGAAAATTGTAATGTTGTTAATGTTTTAAGATAAAATAATAACTTTTGTAAAAATGATTTTTTTACATTGTCTTGAAACATTGAACTCTGACGGGAGTTGAAGTTTGTATGGACCCGATATTATAAACTATTTGTCGTCAAAACGTTTATTTTTATAAAATAAATAATATTTCAAGTGATTGTTTATTTTCATTGTTATAACCATGCAAATTATTCTTTTTTTCCACATACAAAATTACTCGAATTTCGTGAACGTCTCTCGGAATTTTTATTAAAATTTTTATAGCGAATAAGCAATTATTTTTTTATTCGCAATTTTCACACGAACCAGGCGGATAAAGGAAAAAGGAAGCAAAAAGTAATAAAACACTAGTATTGTGTAAAAACATTATAACTATATTGTTCTGCATATAACTTATTCAAAACAATATCGCTTTAATTATCATATACACCTTAAAAATATATATATTCGAGTTCTAAAATTTATGTTTATTACGACATTCTAACAATGTGTGGTCTTCTTTGTATTTATTGCTTTACTTCGTTTCATTATTATGCACCAAAATGTTGGTAAGGTATGTTAAATAACACAGCTTAATTTTCATAGAGATCATTATATATCCAAGGAGAAAGACTAACAGATGCATCTGACGGACGTATGTAATTGGCTGAAAATATATGTTCACAAGGAATAGTAAGTTACATAACAAGTCGGTTTATTAATAAAACAACCAGACTAAATTCGTGATAAGCCCACAGATATAGACAATCTAAACCAACGTATGCGTGTACGGCCTAAATTGAATATTTAAGAAAAGTTTTCTTAAGTTCTTCTTAGAAAACGTGTGTCATCTTCCTTAGAAAACATTGTTGGAATATTTTTTTATAAATATTCCACCGCCGTTTTACTAAATTGCATTTACTACCTTGCGTGAACGAACAAGGTAAATGGCTTCGACAATGGCAAATTGTTACAACGCCGTAATAAAAATGGAAAAGAACCACTCCTGACGGTTCAGAGCAAGACCTGCCAAGTCATGGTTAATGCAAACTTTTGCTTACCGATTTTTTTAACTGCCGATATTTCATTTAATATTTACTATAAAAATTAAACTGTATATTTCATCACACTTATGCATATAAGAGAATTAATATTTTGATAAACACGTTTTCTACCTGACGGCTTTTAACCATTTCCAAAGAGAGATCATAAGTCAATATATTTGTTGAAAATATCTAGGTTCAGGAATTTCTACAAAGGGTGTTGTATATCAAAATATTACACAAGTTGTGAAAGACAGATGGTTTAAAAAAATTAAAAGCTAACATCTACGGCAACATTCTACGTGAGAGAGATACAAAAAACTAAATAGAAGGGAGGACAAAAAAAATCCAAACAAAAACCTGTATAAGTATAATATAAAACCTTCACAAATCGGTCGCGCGTTAACTACAAATAAAGCTAAAAGGGGCGAAGTCACAAAATAAAAATAGGCAAAGGTCATTACAAATATACAAGTTAAATCACAAAAAAAAATTGCCTCAAACAAGACAAGGAACATTATGTACTTATTCAAATGTTGAGGTAGGTCATCAATGTTCCTAATTAACATGTAGTCCTAAGGCTCACTCACTTGAAAAACCTAAAAAAATACCTAAATTCTCTTTCTTCACAGTTTGTTTGTACACAATTAAACATTCAAACTTGAGAATGGACTATTATTATTTAATGCTATGTGATATCTAATAATTTGACAATTACTTCATTTATCTCTCTAATTTTAAACCGAAAGGTCAACTACGTCACAATACAAAACAAATATATAACGGAATCGATTGCCCGTCGCTCTCAGGTAATTAATTACAAATAAAAAATTCATTACAATTGGCCAATGACGTCGTTATATTGGCCAATCAAAATAAATATAATACAAATATAATAAAGCAAGTAGGCCTTAGAAATAATCTTAAATTGTACACAAAATACCAAAACAAGCAAATAAGTAACAATTTCAAAAAAATTTGTACAAGTAAAATAATAAACATTAATCAAAACAAGTTCTAGCGCTCTGAGACAACAACATTTATCTTAAATTAATAAGTACGCCTTCAATTAGCCCTCTGTCCATGGAGGCATGTTCGTAATAATTTTCACATCACCCACACCCACAACGTCATGTCTCCGTGGCTTGAGGGCATTATATATAATTAATGCTACGACTTAATTATTTGTCATATTGACGAGACTTTAAAAATTGATTGGCAAACAAAATCATTCATTGAAATATATACAAAAATGTGTGTAAATTAATTGTACACAAGTAAATACTAATATTTCATTTAAAGTAGCAAAGGTTATAATATTACTACGTGTGTGGCCTACACACTAATTTATATAAACTTCATTTCATTTCATGTTCAGGAATGGCACACAAATTAAACTTGATACAAACTATACATCACCAATAATAATGTGGTCCAGCCACGTGATAAAACAATTTACTAATTATTCCATTGTTTTTATTTGAATCTTTATTTAATTATATTAGTAAAAGTATTTTAAAACGTCGTGCATAAGCCACATAATAAAACACTTAAAAAGATAATATGAAATTTTGTTCACGAGATTATATTTAAATAAAAATGTCAAAATCCACCTTTAATCGGATTTCTCTCATTTCGTCACCATTCCAAATTGTTGCTTTTTAGCATACACAATACAAATTAATATTTCGCCACGCCCTATCTAAACGTCGAATCTACAAAAACATACATTAAAAAAAATAATCATTTAATCAGTTTGTTTTAACGAAAACAACAACAAAAAAATGTTTTTAATAAACAACAATTGCGTTTATTTATTATGTTATATTTAACGATTATGAACTAATAAGATTTTTTTTAAAGTGAGAATGTTTAATTAAGTCTTTCGTAATAATTTGAAAGTTGTAATTTTGTAGATTCATTGTTGATAATCCGGCGTGCCCGGTTCGCTTTCTTGGCTATAGCTGTGTGTAGCGAAGGAGTGATGATAACTAAAAAGGAACCCTCTCACAAAAATTATATTTAAAAAATCAACAGAAATCTTTCATAATACTATGGCAAAATATACGAGAATAATAAGTTTAATCTAAACACTAAGTTTTAAAGTTTAATTTTGAAGGGAATATATAAGTATAATGACTCGTCGCTACATACAGTCGCCGATAGATCATTGTCACCTCAGACACCGCGATGTCACACACTAGAATTCCTCATCTTCAAAGTCAGCATCGTCCAGGTCGATGTGAGCCGCCGCGACGGACACTGGAGTACTTTTGTACGCCATCATCTCCTACAAATGAATAATGAATAATAAAAAAGTTCTACCCCTGCCTATCCAACAAAATTATATGGATTAATTATTTTCTAACTTAAAAAAAATTATCATAATCTTATATTAAATTGATTATATTAAATTACCCTGTCATATCTGGCTTTGTCTTGTTCAGAGAGCGCCTCGTACTTGGATTTGGTGTCCGGAGTGGCAGACGCCCAGCGGCGGCCCAGCTCCTTAGCAATGTCGCCCATTGTGTACTCCGGGTTGTTAGCCTTCACCTTACTGCGCTCCTCATTGCAGAACCAAAAGAATGCTGACCTGCAATTTACATACAAAATGACTGTCAAATTCAAACTTAACATATTATATATCATCAAAATCTATATTTAAAAAAATATTGTGAGATGTTATGAGACACGACTTTGACCATTAAATATAACCTTCATTTGCAAATAAATCTAAATAAAGAAATTATACATTGAATTAATTTTAAAAAAATACATCAAAACAGAAATGAAGACTGTCAAAAATGTTTCAAAATCATTAGTACCAAAAAAAATTTCAAATTATTTAATTATGTGTGATATAATAATAAATATAGTCAAATCAAATAAATTCACACTTAAAATAAAGTTAATGACCATAACTCACAATGATCTCTTAGGCGCGTTAGGATCTTTGAGTTGCTTCCTTTTCTTTGATCTGCCGATTTTGGCTCCCTTAGGCGGCACATAATTCTGCATCTCCAAATCGTAGCGACGCTTATCATGTTCAGCCATAGCATGAAATCTTTGCTTCTCCTTCTCAGACATAGTCTGTCGAATCATATAAACGTTTATTTAGTGGTAAAAAAACATAAATACTGTCCACATAACATTTCACTTACATTCCACCTCTCGGCACACTTTTTGGAGAACGCAGCAAAAACTACATTTTCCTGCGGGTGTTTCTTCTTATGTTCTTCACGACACGTCTGTACGAAGAATGCATACGCAGTCATGCGACCGCGAGGTTTATTATCGGCTCTGGCACGTGGCATTCTGACTTTTGCTGTTGCTTGAGCTATCAATGCCTGTTGCTGAGCCTGCTGCTGCAACTCCTATAACAAAGTAATGTTATTTAGGACAAAAACACTAAAATATACAAAAATAATGACAAAATTATTGTAAGAGAACAAAACATTGACAAAATGAAATGACAAATTAATTTGTTATTTATATTATTTGTTACATGTAAAGTTGCAGACTGTCGTTGCAAAGCAGCTTGTATCTGTTGTTGTTGAACAGCTTGTATGTGTTCCTGAATCGATTGTTGCTGCAAAGTTTGAGCAACTTGTTGTTGGAGAGCCTGTTGAGCTTGTTGTACGATAGCCTGAGCTTGTGCCTGACTTAATGTCTGTTGAAGAGTCTGCTGCAGTGCTTGCTGTTGCTGAGATTGATGTTGAAGCATTTGTTGCAACGATTGCTGCTGCTGACTGTGTTGTTGTTGATTATGCTGTTGCTGTATATTCTGTTGTTGCTGCTGCTGCTGCATATTCTGCTGTTGTTGCTGTATATTCTGTTGCATTGATTGCTGTTGCTGATTTTGCTGTGATTGTTGACTTTGTTGATCCTGCTGAGTCTGTTGTTGCATAGACTGCCGATTGTGTTGAATTCCATTGCTCTGCTGCTGACTTCCTTGATCGGGGTCCGGGCTAGACTGGTTCTGCTATAATAAAAATACTATTACTCAACAAATGTAAATGTGAAATTCTAAAGAATTGTAAATTAATTAAATTAATTGTGACATAAATAAAATTTGGAATTTTATAATATATAACAAAATTTTAACGTTTGCAAATACAGGAAGCAATCAATGCAAATCTATTAACTGTCTTTTAAATATTTAAAAAAATATATAAATCTGAGCACAAATAGTAAATTATAATTTAAATTTAATGTAGGCATAACACAGTATAGCTCTTACAGTATAGGGATTAATAAATAACACATTCTTACCGTAGGCGAAGAATTTTGCGCGTGCGAATTCACAGTGCCGCCACCATACCACCATTGTTGTTGTTGCTGCTGCTGCTGTTGCTGTGGTTGAGGTGGTTCTTCTCTAGTTTCTGCCGAAGACATTAGCCGATAATCATAATTTGTAGTCGTATTTTCTCCACCATTGTTAGAAAAGCCACCGGTCATTTTATATGAATAGAGCTGATGAGTAGAAGTCGCTGTACTACGTGCTACATCTTCAGACAATTGCTCCTGGTGTTGAATCTCTCCCGCGCCCGCCGGCCACCATGAGGCTTCGTCGCGCGCACCCCAAGCGCCCCCCGTCGCCCGTTCCCCCATTTTATGGGATCCGACTCACGCTGACCAGTTTCTTTATCCCGCTACGCCCTTGCTTCTTTTATTTAATAAAACCACAAAAAACACTTTTTGCCAGCATTTTATATATAGCACTGACGATTTTATTACATTTACGTACGGTCTCCAAAAATCAACTTATTGAAAGCCTATAAACAATAATTAAAACTTTTTTCGTGACACACTGGTTTACGACAACTTTGACTTTCGTAATGTTATTATTTTAACATTTAACACGCGTGTTTCTATACAAAAAGTAGCCGGCATTTATCCGCACTCCACGCGCGTACGTACGTTTTGTCTTTCTTTCTTTAACAATAAAGTCGATACAGCTGGCAACCTCGCGCAAGTGGACGCTAAACATGTGCACACTAGCGGCCTCAACGCGCAGCGGTCACTTTTGGAACCACAAATCAAAAACGAAGGTCGCCCGAATTTTGCCGAAGTCGTTTCGTCCACTAACCGGTCAATATATTTTCGATGGGGTACTTAAGTTGCGTACCTACGCAACAACGTAATGTCGTAAATTATAACTCTTAACTATTTTTTATTTACTTTAATATTACCATAATAATTTATTCAAACTAAATATCACGGCACTTGTAATAATAGCAATTGTTTAAAAAATATTATGAATATTTGATCCTGTTTTCTTTGTGACAAATCTTATATAAACTAAAATAAAACATGTAAAAGTTATAATCACAATCCATTTTTTAGCGGTTCAATTATTATTGGTCATAAATGATATCAAAAAATTAAAAAAGTGAAAATAGTAGCCAGGAATGCTAATAATTGCCTATTATTTATTACATGGATTGGTACTTGAGGGAGGATAACATAAAACCTTGCATAATATATCGGACATTAAATATACATCATATAAAAAGTAAAATATTGCCATTAAATGAATGATTATAACGTACCACCAGCCCTACCACATTTTACAATTTAAGACATCGGTAATAACACTTCTATGATATATATTTATACCTAATTAATGACATTTTACTTCAGTAATGAAGGTTTTCCATGGTAGTCATAGCATTTATGGAAGCACAGTATGTGGTCACACTTCCACCCCGCCTGATGTTAAACCAGAGTACATCCATGAGCAGGGGCGATCTTACCACAGAAGAAAATGTGGAGCCATCAGATCTATCCAACCAACTTAGTGAGATGCTTCTTTATGCTTCAATAGTGTGCAAGTTTTAGTAATCAATATTATTTAATTGAAACTAATTACAAAAAATAGCCTAACACATAATAAAATACGTAACAATCATTTAATGAAACTTAAAATAGCCCTACATTATACAAAAATAAATATAAAATTTCCATGATGTTCTTATTGCATACGTTCGCAATTTATAGCCATGTCGAGTCTTTAGTCGTCATTACGTTTAAAACCATAACTAGATATACTATATAACCTAAAATGATTAAATAAAGAAATGATTTGAAAAAACATGTTTATCGATATGTTTGTTTGTTTATTTTATGACGAAACTGAGAGACCTACCTATAAACTAGCGCCGATTTTCTAATTGGACTCAACAGTTTTCACAGGTCTTTAGATATAGCTGATACAATAGACACAAAGAATTACAGCTTTTATATCTAATTAGATGTATAATATTAGTAATCACTACACTACACAAGCACTTCACCTATATTGTGTATTAAATTAAGTGACACTTCGGCAGCCATTTGCTTGCAAATTTGGTTGTAAAATTAGATTTTTTGGTCGGTACTTACGTGACAGCACTTGAACTTTTTATTTACTTGAACTCCACTGTTAACTACCAATCAATTACATAGCATTCATAGCAAATATAAACCTCAAGCACGTATATTACAGATGGGCTCACGATCCTAGCGCCTATTACGTAGGAAACGTCGTAACACAGAAGAAGATCTCAGCACGTAGCATCGGAATCATATTCTTTCTCTATCTAGCACTACGTAAAATCACGAACTCCTTTATAATTATCATTATATTCGTTTAATTAATTAATTAATACCAATATTATAATCTAAGAAAATATCTTAATATTCTTTATTTTGATTTTATTTGTATTAATCACTGCCACATTTTTATTTTTGTTATAAATTAGTTATAAGTAAGAAAGACAGATGGCGCGTAGATAAATTTAAAACGATGCTAAATTACTAATCTATATCATATTTACTCTACGTAATGTTTAGATTCGTCGTAAAACGATATAGAAAAGCTGAGTCGTACAAAAGAAGATTCTTTATTTCTCTTTTCTTTACATTATTGTTACGTATGTTTGTCCCTTTCATTTAATTAAAAGAGAAGTATCTATACCATTCTCTGTCCACGAACTATGAGTGGGCGATCACAGATGGTATCTTATTGCTATTCGATGACTTTAAAATTACCGCCAACTGTTGACCAATCACAATGGAAGTCGACGCTTTGTTATTTTTTTGATGGCACATCGCTGTAGCTTGACATTGCATTAATGCACACATACGCATGGGAGCGAGTTTACTACGTGCTTTGTTTGTGTGCTATCTGCCGAGTCGAATGGCGATCGGTGCGAAAGTTCTGTGTGAGTCGTGTTTTTAACTTGATTTATTTGTGTTTTTATGAGTCTTCATATAGTTTGTTACTTATTTAGTAAGTGACAGTGGAAATACGAGGGAGATACATTCATAAAACGAGAATACGCAGTGCAGTTTTGTAATTTGGTCTTGAATTTATGCGTCGGTTTAGAATTCACTAAAATCAACCCTTGGGGTCACAAATCAGCAGCTCATCTTGTTTATCGTTTCGAATTTACGTTATTTAGGTACCAATTTAAGGATGGCACTAATTTTAAATTATAACCTTCATAAAAATCTGTGAATACGTAGACGCTTACGATCGGTGATTGTGAGGTTAACAAAGGGTTTAGTTACTTATCATATATGATTCAACGGGAGCATCAAATGAACAACGGGTTCAGTACAGGAGAGGAAGATTCCAGGGGAAACTCTGATCAAATATGCTGCCTCGTAGACGACGGCGAAAGATGCAGACGGTCTGCGGGGAATGCCGCTTACAGCAAGCGCGTACAAAAGACACTGGTTCAAAGAAGACTCAAACTCAACATTGATCCACAGGTAATTGAAACAATACACATATCTGAGCACTATCTGTTATGGTTGATTGAGTTCACAAAAGTAGGTTAATATGTTAATGAGTGATCATCCTTTGTGTAAATATGATGTATGAATGTTTGATAAATAATATGGTCAATTAATTACGCCTATTTTTGTCCTGTCAATGCAACTAATTTATTTTAGTTTAATTAATAAAATCAAATAAATTACAGGCAAGGCATACATACATTTGTGATTATCACAAAACAATCCTTCAATGTGCCAGAACAAATCAGCGAAGAGTTAAAGATTCTGAGGATGATAGTAATGAAGCTGAAACTGATTCACCAGATATTGATTGGTTCCAACTGCAAGTGAACACATTACGGAGATACAAGCGTCATTTTAAGGTTGCTACTAGGCAGGGGCTGAACAAGACTCAGTTGGCTGAAGTATGTACTACTTTGAATTAACATTACTTTTTAGTTCTGTCAACCAAGGAAAAACCAAAAGAAAATAGTTTTATAAAGAGCAATTGGTAAGCTGCTATAGATAATTAATTAACAAAGATATTTTTATCATAGGTTGTCCAGAAACATTTCAAGACGCTGCCTGTAGACGAGAAGGAAATAGTGGCGTATTTTATTTACATGGTGAAAACTCATGGTAATAAACTAGATCAGAAAAATGGGATGAATTCTGATACATGAGTATTTCTAACCATAATTTTATTTATAATTAAATGACTTATATTATTATAGTTTTAGAAATTAATTAATGTAGTAATAATAAATACTGTTTTAGACATATATGCTTACAATGTAATAATAGTACATTATTTTATATTTCCCTATGACATAAATGTAATGAAGCTCAAATATTATGGTATACTTTTATAGTATCAAAATGTATTATGTATTATATATCCAACAAATTTTCATCAAAATTAATTTGTTACAATTGGAAATGAATCATAACGACAATGTACATAAAATTAGATTTATTATATATTGTGATGAAACTTAAACTGTTTATTTATTTAACCATCTGAATCTGATGATACTTCGAACCATGTTGATTTTCCATTTCTTGTTTGTGTTTCAACTACTGAAGGCATTTTGGATTTTGCTGAAACAGAAATAAAAAATTACAATAGCAAATATATTTTTTATTGAGAAAAGTGGGGTTGTTACTTATTATGCATATTTGAGATTATTGAAGTGTTATATTAAAGCTTACCTGAATCTTTCTTGACAGTTATCCATTCTTTATTATCTATATCCAATTCATTATCTTCACTATTCTCAATCTTGACTTCATCATCATCATTGTAGGTTTTAAGCTGAATATTAAGCATCTGTTTGGATAGAGCTAATACATGATTGTCCGCAATTGTGCTAACAAAGTTTATTTTGTTACGCTTTTGTCTGGAAAAGATTTAATCGCATATACAGGTGTTTCAAAATGAGAGGTCAAAAGGAAATTATTAGTTGTATCAGCTGATTTCTGCAAAGATTTAGCATGATTCTTAAGTCTAGGTAGTCTTGAATTATTTTCTTGTGTTAATGTAAAACTATAGGTTACTAAGCTGAGTGGAAAGTTAATTTGAAGTATAAAGATATATGTTGTTCTTTTTCCATTCCCCTCTTCTAAAACTATTTGCTTGTGGACCTGAATCTTGTATTATATGACATACAAAAAAAAAAAGAGTAAAAGAGCTATATACCTTAATTTATCATCAGCCTGAACCTTTTGCTTAATCATCTCAACAATATCTTTGCATTTAGGTGTAGAGTAGTTTGTAGCACGATGAACAACATTTGGGTTATAAACTGCAGCTCCACTTAAATCCATAAGACATAATTCACCATACTGATTCAGACCAATAACTAATGCTGTACCTGTGGCCATTCCTTCATCTTTGGCACTATTGCAAACGCTTTCCTCTAAATAAGTTGGGTCTGACACCAGTACACTGGAATTATAAAGAATATCAGTTTAATAAAAATGGTCTTCTATTTACTAACATGACTATGTCAACTTTATTAACATTTAATCTGAATATACTTGGCTTCAACACCACTTTTTTGTACATATACTTTTAAAATTAACATTAAACATCCAGCCTGCCCACCCCTAGTTTCTGTTTGTATTCTATAGACAACTTACTCATCAAATAGGGCATAATTGAAACAGATAGGATAGTGGTATAAGACAGTTGGTATAGGATCCTTTTCTGAAAGTGTATGTATTATGACTTCATCTCCATCACGTGTAACATCTGGTCTTTTAAAATGTGCTAAGGAGGCCAATGTTGCTATACTCGCACATTCTATGATATTACCAGCATGGTTAAGCACTTTGATGTCTACTCGCAGAGACCAAACCTGTGAATATGAAATTAATGAACGTTATTTGGAGTGTTTCCTGAGTTTATTCACAAACATATTTTAACTAAATTAAAAAACCGTGTTCGGCTTAGTGTTTGTGTTTATTTGATGTATCAAACCTTAATAGTAATTATGGTCCAGGTGAAACATTGGATTAAAATAATGCGATAAATGTTTTAATATGATCATATATCAATGCAGTTTGCTATCTAAATTCTAAGTAAAGCTTGAGAAAGTCTGGCTGAAGTGAAAGATTGAACACAATAGTACTATATTAGCCAATAAAACAATTCTATATTATCATTTATTTACTAAATCTATAAAATATACTTGATATGAAATTGTAATTATTTTTTCCAGTGATTGCGGTTTTGCAATGCTTTGAATTTTGTTTGCAACTTTGAATTTTTGGTTTGTATTGTTTTTAAGAATACAATATATAATAATTTTAAAGAATTCACCTTTTCTTCGAAAACAATACAAAGGGATTCCAAATCAATGCATTTCGAGTCTTTGTAACATTTTTCCAATAACCTAATTAAATAGACACATAAGTCTGATTGTCTATTAAATTCCAAGTGAGGTGCTGTCATTGGACTTAGATCAACATTAATATAAAGAAGCCCTTCGTTAGGTCTTATTTGCTTTGGCTGGACCACTTCACATGATACTTGTGAGAAAACTCTGAAAATGAATATCTTTCTTAGCCCTAGGTATATTTTATATAAATAAATCTTTGACTTTTAAAATAAATTTACTTCGTTTCTCCTAAGCACACCATACAACTGCCATAATCAGAGCCAAACGATATCTCAAGTTTTCTGCTTTCGTTATAGTTTCTGCCATCTAAGCGCTGAAAACATATTTTGTTGAGTTATGGAATTAGTTTAATATAAAATAATTATAATAAAACTTACATATCCCTCAGCGATAGCTTTCAAAACAAACGCCTTCTCACAATTAGACAAAGGAGGCTCTTTCATTATGTTAAATTATTAAACAACTAGTATCTTCGAGCTGAGGCAATAATATTTTCGCACCAACTTTTTATAGGTTATAAAAATGCGTTCCTTTACAGTTCAGTTATATTTTTTGTTATAATAAAACTTCACTGTTAATTATTTAAAAATAATAATACAATGTTATTATATTAGCATTTCTACGATTTCCACTTTCACTTAATATTACATTATTTAACATTAAAAATAGTGTATGCTTTTTATGTGTCTAATTGCCAATGAGAAAATAAAAATATTAGTTAAAAGGCGGAAATTTCAAATTTTAATTGATTTTCGCTTTCATTCTAAAAATAATGGCACGTGTACATTAACTGTGTGATAAGGGAAGTCTTGCAAACAATACCCACTTAAGGGCACAAATCTTGTAATTCAGAACAATATAATATTTTAAACATAATTAAGCTCAAGTTTCAACTACCCTGCTTTACTTATAAATTGAATAACGCCGAATACTCAAGCAAGAGTCGCCGAGTTTATTTAAAAGATTGGAAAGAAAGAAGAAGACAAGGATTTAATATGAGTTTTGAACTAAATATCTATCACTACAATACCTTTTAATTGAATAGCTTTTCTTTTGACCTTCAATGTTAGAAAGTACACAATTATTTTATAGAATATGGGTAGTAAATATAGGTAGTCAAAGAAAACAAATTACTAAAATTATATTGATATTTTTTTTATAAAAGCCACCCCATGTTATTATTGCGTCGAGCTTCACTGTATTTATCGTAAATAGATTGGATGTGACAATTTCCCTAGAAAACATGCCACCCACCACCCTTTAAAGGTTGAATACCGGTATAAAAAATATGGACATAACATTGAATTTTGTAAAAAAAAAAACAAATTCAATTCCACATTTACTGTGACTTTTTATTAATCTTTTTTAGAACTGTAATGTTTTAATAGACATAAATAATTTCAAAATTATATTAACAACAGACAGCAAAAAAGTAGGAATTCATTTCAATACAAATAATTTTAAAGTCATGTCAATATTATTATTTGGTACAGTTTGATCGTTTTGTTATCATCAGTAATGTGCCGCTCGTATTTAAGGGGCGTGGTAACTGATGGTCAGTTACGATCCAGTGTAGTTCATCATCACGCGGGCGCATCATCGTTAATATGTCACGACACAAAAACTAGACATACTAATGTCAGCAATCGGTTTAGAATTACTTCTCTCCTCTATATGCTTCAATGCTACTTTTTGTGGCTCCTTCTACGAAAATCCTATTATAGGTAATATATTATTTTCTTTATTGTTTTCATGCTCATGGGCCTATAGGCAGTGACTACGGAGCGTCTGCAATTTTTCCCTTTATATAGACTATACTATTTAAATACATATGTATTTGTATGTAGAAAGAAAAAAATATTTGTTAATGTTCATTTTTAGTCCACGGATATAAATCAAATTTTGTAAATTAAACAGATGAACAACTCTCACATAGAGAAAGTCGTCTTCTCAATTTGACTAAAGAAGTAAATGGAAAGCATTTGTACATTGGTACAGTTAATGTAAGTATTTTCAAAATGTTCAATTTAAAATAAAAAATGCTGTATGAGTTTACGTACTAATTTCGCAAAACTACATGTAACCAAATATCAATATTTCAATCAATATCTCATAAATTTTTTTTTGTAATATAGAATTATCCCTTAAGTTGGGTAGAACGTACCAAAAATGGCACACTGGAAGGACGAGGTGTTGCATTTGTACTGGTGGAAATCTTACAGAAACGTTTTAATTTTACGTATGAAATTATCGTACCCGAAACTAATTGGGAGGGAGGTAACGGGAATCTAGACAATACTTTGTTGGGGTTGATTAATAGTTCAGTAAGTAATTTTTTTCTTTATCTTAAATCTACTATTATACGTATATACCTATAACTTATTTATAGAAAACACAGCCTACTAGTATAAATTAATATATATATCTATATATTTAGTTACTGCATATAAAAAAAGTAAACCCATATGCGGGTTAATTTTAGACAGCGTAGATACTAAAACAAAATTGTTATTCTACTATCTATGTATTATTTTCTATGATCGGATTCTTTTACTTATCCACCAATAATGACAATGAAGTCTCTTCTATATATTTAACTCAATGGTTTGATCATTGATCTATAAACATTTAAAATTAATAATAATTACTTACTTAGAAATTATGTATCTATCGAATTACTTATTTTTAACTGTATACTACTATATATGGTGGAGTCGTATAATTTTTTTTCGTTCCAGAAAGTAGATATGGGTGCGGCTTTCTTACCAATCTTATATAGCTCTCAAAGGGTAGTGACATTTTCACCAGGTTTGGATGAAGGAGTTTGGATGATGTTACTGAAAAGACCGACCGAATCGGCCGCCGGATCTGGATTACTTGCGCCTTTTGAAAATCATGTTTGGTAAAAAATATGTATTCCTTTTAAAATACTAAATTTGACTTATCTGGATCTTAATAAACTAGATCTTTTATTATAAGTGTTGAGAATAAAGTTGCACTGTTAACAGTTGAGATTATTGGAAAATCCATGTGCCAACCGTCGCTTTGCAACGCGTAGTCCTTAAGAACTCATTAATAATTAAATAGTTTAAAAAACTAAAAAAACACGCGCGCTAGCTTTATCTCTTTTAATCCACTACACAGGATCTATAAAAGAATTTATAAATCCTGGCGGTCCTAATAAGGATAATGGGAAACTGTTATTAAATTATTGCATTGTCATCGACCCTTAATACGTATGCAAAGTTTCAAATTAATCAGATTTCTGGAAATTGGTGAAAATTATGCTCAAAGATTCCGTTACATACATACATACAACCCGAGCTAATAAAAGCGTGTTAATAAAAAGATAGGGCCTACCATTTCAGCAAAAATAACTCTGAAATGGGCCTGACTAATCGTAATTTTCATAGATAGGCAGATAGATTTACCCGCCCTTTTAGTGTTAATCATATGTACTTTTTTATTTAATTTTTGTTATAAAAAACATATTCACAGGTATTTAATTCTCGCTGCTGTATTATCATTTGGCCCGTGTATTACCTTTCTTACATATCTGCGAAAAAAACTGATGCCAGAGGAAGAAAGTCAAATAAAGTTATCACCCAGTTGCTGGTTTGTGTATGGTGCGTTTATAAAACAAGGAACTACATTGTCGCCTGAAGCAAGTATGTTTACTTACTTTTACAGTCGTTCGTAATGTCACCTAAGCTTCGCGTTTATAAAAAAATATTTTTATATGTTAAAAAACTTTATGCACATCTACATTATTTTTGTACATACTTTTGAGAGAGTTATACTTTCTTTAAGGGAATTAAATATTGCCAAATAATTGTCACTAATACTAAAATAAATATATTGGAATTTTACATGTTACAGATACGACGCGAGTTTTATTTGCGACTTGGTGGATTTTCATAATATTATTATCAGCTTTTTATACGGCTAATTTAACTGCTTTTTTAACTCTGTCCAAATTTACATTGGACATCGAATTGCCTCAGGATCTTTATAAGAAAAATTATAAATGGGTAACAAAGGAAGGAGCTGCTGTTCAATATGTTATCAATGATGTAAGTTTAGCAATGTTATAATTAAATAAAAATAGATAAAGCCTACATAAGTGTACGCTACACTGTGAAGGAATCGGTTCTTATATACAGGAGAGTTAAATTATGATATCTTTAATGAAACTACCTAATGAAAATGTACGATATACATTCAGCACTCTAGTTTAACATCATTGAGTCCAATATACTAAAGAAATCATATCAAACTAAATCTGTACGAAAGTGAAAAAATTAGTAGACAAAATCATTTAAAATAAAGTAGTTCCTAACGTCTTATCTAGAATATTTAACTCAATGGTTATTATTAAATTAGAAAGAAAATGTTATAATAGAGAAACTATTTAACAGCCAAATGAAGATTTGCATTATCTAACCAACATGGTAGCAAAAGGTCGAGGCGAATTCAAAGGAACAATTGACGATCGCGAATATCTGCCACTCGTGAGCAGTGGCACTGTACTCATACAAGACCAGACAGCTGTAGACCACCTAATGTACGGAGATTATCTTCAAAAAGCCCGGGAAAATATTGTAGAAAATGAACGCTGTACTTATGTCGTTGCCTCGTATCCTTTTATGACGAAAATGAGAGGTTTCGCTTTCCCACGTAATAGTACATTGAGCTTTTTGTTTAATAGCGTGTAAGTTTCCGTTATATTATTTTAATCATTATACATATAGTATAAAATTACCTACAAAGCTATACATATATATAAAACCAGTATTATCAATAAAACATATATCTTGGGAAAATAAATGTGATAAAAATATGACATAGGTAATTTACACGAAGCTGAAATATGTATTAGTTTAATCTTAAATCTTTGTTGACATAACAAAACAATAAGTCGAGCTTTTATAAAATTGTTTACCACAACTAAACCAAGAACTCGAGTAAGCTTAGTCATGGGCTAGCACACTAGTTTGTTTCAGCATTATTTTAGGGACAGCCTGTATATACTTTTTTTTTAATTTACAGACTAACATACCTCGTACAAGCTGGCATGATAAAATACTTAGTTCACAGAGATTTGCCAAGCACGAAAATTTGCCCATTAGACTTACAATCAAAGGACCGCAAATTACGTAATGGAGATCTTCTCATGACTTATATGATCATGATTACTGGATTAGCTGCGGCTGCTGCCGTGTTCATTGTTGAGGTATTGCGTAAGAGTATTTATATTAAAATATAACTATGATTGGTTGATTAATAAAAAAAATATTATTGGAGGTTGTAACTTGTTTACAATTACAGTAACTTTCAATTTACTATTTACAGATCTTAACGAAACGTTACCTAACAGAAAAAGTCACGAAAATAAGTGATAAAGTTAAACGTAAAGTGGCAAAAGTTGACGCCGTTCCTACAGTCACAAAATATGACGAAGGAAGACCGCCGCCGTACGAGTCACTTTTCGGAAAAAATTCTCAATATAAAAGCTCTGATAAAAATGAACTGAGAGTCATTAATGGACGAGAATATTGGGTCGTCAATACTACGAACGGAGACACGAGATTGATTCCACTACGGACCCCGTCTGCCTTTTTGTACCATAGATACAAATAATATTACTTCATATATTTGTTTCGAAAAAATAAATAAAAAGGACCATTATTTCGTGTTTTGTTTATTACATTTAAAGATATTATAAAAATTAAACAAAATAAATTAAATATATATATTTTTTAATAACTGTGAAAATACACGCTCAATCACTCGTCACTAAAACATTCATTCTTGAACGACGTACCAATGTGCAGACAATTACACTTTGGAATAATTTTCTCACCATGATAATTATTATTTTTATCTTTTTGTTACAAAAAAATATTTTTTTTACAAAATCGTGGTACGTCGTCTTTTTCTCATACAAACAAAACAAATTTGAAAATGACATAAGGCTGCGCCTGTACAATGTATGATTTGTACACACATACAATACCCTAAATAGTTTAAACATTGAGCTGTTAAAAGGAACGTAGCCTACGTTTCATAAGTTTACATGTATTTATTTAAATACATAAAATATTGCCAACATTTCAACATCTTAAATTTAAATTACATTATAAGATATAATATTAGAGGGAATAATAATGATTAAAATACTGTACTTTAAAATTAATGCCCGGTTTAACCGTTTCATTCACATACGAACACCTCAGTGCCAACACCGGCAGTTAACTTATCATAAATCTATTAGCCAAAATGGCAATTTATATCCACGATTGCTAAACTAATCCTATTTTATTTGGTATTAGTGTAAAACAATTTTAGCACCAATTGTACATTTGAAACAATGTACGTATTCTTAACATTGAATCCAATTTCAGTAATTTTAGAAACCGGGCATTATTTTGCACAATTTCGAGTTTTTTCCAAACTGCCCAATCAAACAATTATTAAACTATGATATAATTTATAGAGTAATAAAAATTAGTGTGAAACAATCATAAACCCTGTGTAAAAACATTATTAATATTATCTACGGAACACTTTGTTAATAAAAAAACAATTATTATATTAATTTTAATATTTTATAGAGATATTGTTCTATTATCTCAATACTACAAGGTATATTGTTAGTGCAAAAGCTCCTAAAAGCGCCTACAAGTATACTTCATTGGCATTATAGGATACACTGAATACTTGAAACCTCAAATTTCTTTAAAACTTACTAATATATTTTTATGCTCCTTGCTCCAAAACGGAATTTTATTTTCCAAAGCCATCGTCATATAAAATCTGAAGACATGTTCACGAAACATATATTACTCAATTTCAGTAACATAACCTCAGTGTATTCCCGGCAGAGAAGCTAACTCTAGCCACTAATATTATTGCAACAATTTACCCGCATAATATATCTAAGCTACAAATGCTAGCCCGGCTGGCTTCTACTTATTTACTATAGGATCACACTTTTTATGTATAAGAAACAGTTTTACGTCACGTTATTTGTACATTCTTTTCATTTCTAATGAACGACTTGCTATTGATAAAAAAAGAGAAAACAAAACACTGCGGCAATGTCAGATAATTGTAATTTCAAGTACAAATTGTAACTTAGAATATTAGATTTAACGGTTTTGTTAATAAAACAGCGTCCTTATATATTTCAATATTTTGTCTCCTTTTTCGTCCCAGAAATGATCAAATTATTTTCTAAAAAAATGCAGTGAAGGCTCTATTCTCAAATGTGTTTGGCATAATCGTGTGATAATCATCTAATAATAATAATAAAATATCTTAACAATAAATTGTTCTATTGTACTTTGGATTTTAATACATAAAGTGCTTTGTGTATCATTGAGTTAAATATACTGGAGAAGATGAGATTGGCGTGTGACTGCTTTTGCTCATTGAATAATGCGTAAACCAATGATGGAACAAATTTAGAATAAATTGTAATATGCTATTTGTAAATATTGCTTCACTATATCACAAACCTCCAGTCTAGTATAACAACTTCGCTCCTAGTGTCTTCTCTAGAATATTTAACGTATTATATTATATTTCGTATTAATTGTACACGTTTGGAGAAAATATACTTTTAGGCGAGTGCCAAGGAAGACTAATAAAAGCCTTAACTTTATAAGAATACAATTTTGAGAAGCATAAATCCGATGTGTACTGATAACATTCTACCAGTCTACCTTCAAACTTGTACATTCACTAAATTGTTTACATAACAATACAATAAATATAAAATGATAAGATTATGCAAATAAGTAAAAGTCGGGTGATATGCTGAGGTCAATGACACATTAATACATAAATAAAATGTCATTTGTCACACTCTATAATATTATAATAATACAATAATTTGAAAAATAACACCAACAAAAATGTTTTGGTATAAAGGTAAAAACTAATCTAAATTTTTTTTATTATAAAAAAAAACATTCGCTCGGCGATCATAAGTGCACAAAATGGCATTAACTATAGGTTTATATAATCGATTTTATTCGCTAAAATACCTATATGTAATTATTTCTTTTAAAACAATTTCCTTTTTTTTAAATATGTATAACTGAAAATCGGGCAACTTCAGTCTGTTATTTTGGCGGGTTTTTATTTAAAAAATTATGAGAATTTATTTTATAATTTTCAATTTTCAAAGTTTTTTTTTACAATTTTAAAGGTAAAAGTTTTCTAGCGTTTCGCTAATTTAACTACCTATTATTAATTATATTTCATTTTGTACATTAAATACATAAATTCTCAACAAATATTACAGCAAACAATAATTTTAAACACGAATTTTTAAAAAAGGTAAACAAAATAGAATAGAAATTTCAACAAAATATAACGATCGAATTGCTGATAATGGTTTGTTCCACGCAATCCATCATAATCAACCTTAAGAAAGAAAAATGTTAATTGCAGCTAACTATATTACATACTGATGGAAGAGTCAGATTGTAGGAGGTCAGACAGATAATCGTGCATCTGGAGGCGGGGGCAAGAGCGAGCCACTTTCCAAGGCATCCAAGTGTCTTGTTGTGGCGTTTGTTCCAGCGTTGGCGGGCCCAAGTCCCGATTGTACTGATTCAGCCCGAGATCCCATGTTCCTCTGCCGGCATAAGTAAGGCGTTACCGCAGGTGATGGTGATTTACGCTCCTGTAAATATTCGTTTTTAATATTTATGCTCTTTTTAATTAATTTATTTAAATACATTCGCTTAAGACCTTAATATTGAATTATGGATACTTAATTCGCTTAAATTGCTTTCTGAAGGCCCTAAACTGTAAAACGTGACATTTAAGTATTGGTAAAAACTATTTTCAAACAATAACAACTTGTTAGGCAATTTTTTATAATTTTCTCAAATCGATCGTTCAAAAAAGCTTTCATGTCAGAAAATTGGTTTCATATTGAACTTCAAAGAAGTCGCGTGACAACCTCATTGATTTGACATATGACTGTTTATTTAATGGATTTATGCAGCAAAAAACAACAAATTAAAGCCATATATAGTATATACACGTAAGCATCACATTCATATTTTACAAAATCATATAAAAATTGAGATTTTTTACTTAAATAATAAACAACACAATAACCTTTTTATTTTATTTGTAAATAAAGTTATATATATTTTGATGTATTATATTCAAATTGATTTCGATTTTGATATATTCGACTTTTCATATCTTCAGTGGGATCAAAAGATTTGCAGGATTTGGATGTGGTTGGGTAATTTTCAGGGATGAGCGGCTTATGGGGCGGGTACATCTGCCAATATTACCGAACTCAAACTGAAATACTGAAAATGTGAAAAAATACTGAAACAAGTTATCTATTCTAACATACCAATTATTTGGAAGTTATTTTTCATCACTTCTATAATTTCTAAAGTTTATAAACACATTTTAATGACAATTTGGTTTAGTATACTATAGTGTCCCTGATAAAGTTGTACGTCCAAACTTAAAATCGAGACCACGGAAGATCCTTAGATTCGCCATGTTCTATGATTTAAAACTTCCCCTTATAGACCCATTAAGAAAATACCACAAAACAAAAATTCTTAGCTCTTGATATTACTTTAGAATAAAAGAGAAATAAAATAGACACGTTTCCACAATTAAATACTTAATGACGTAATCTTATCAGAAACACATTGGTCAAGTACAATACATTGACGCGAATCTATTATACTCACAAATGTTTTCATTTGAAAAGGGATATAAGTCCATTAGATATTTTTTTTAAATAATAATCTGAGACGAAAATTGTATGGTATTCATTTCCATACCTTTCCCATCATACCACTATAAGGGTCAGACAAGAAGCGTACTTAACTGAGTAGACAAGTGAGAATGAAATGAAAGAGCAATGTAAAATGGAGATGGCAGAGACGAAAGTGCTATTTAGTTGAAACATTCATTTAAGTAGCAATGGTTGTTGTAGCTAGGAATTAGATTTATTTCAATCTGAATGTAAGCTTAATAAATAAATATATAAAAACCATATAACCAAATTAAGCTATTAAACCGCATTAAGCATTAAAATGATTCCTAATAATACGTCCGATTCTTTTATAAAGATTAGATATATTTTTTAAATTTTCGACTTGTACCTTTTTTACCAGGAGACACAGACATATATTATTTATTTGCTTGCTGTCTTTACACGTGCAGTAGGAATAATAAATAAAACCTACCTAGCTATAATTTATAAATTATGTATTAAAGTAATTTATTTATCAATATGAGTTTGGACAGTCAACTAACCTGTTGATTTGGCCCACAGCAAGTAGCTTTATTACAGATATCGTTCGTAGGGCAATGTAGAGCGCATGGGGCTTCAGCACCGCCGCCCATTGTTACCTAAACATATAAAAAAACACTCAGGAACAATCAGAGCAAAGACAACATCTAACCACTCAGACCCACAATTTATGTCTAAGATGATTGGTAATAACTCCCTGATATTTCAAATTAAGCTCGACACTTTATTTACATTTTAACTGCTATTTGCGTCATTGATATAAACAATTTACTGCATTCTTGAAACCATTTAAATATTATGTAGGTAATTTATTCAACCAATATAATGATTCAAGCCTAGTGTCATTTTAAAAAAGCAATTAACTTACCTCAACGCCATCGATGGGTAGCTCAACAAACTCAGGTTGTATAGTCGTCGAATGAATGCCTTCATTGTGAAAGAACTCCTTGACTTTTTCAGCAATTTTCATGTACTCGGATAAGTTTCTACATCTGAAAAAAACGTAAACATTAATTTGAATATATTAGAGATGTTATACGAAATGAAATATATGCGAGAGGCAATATGCAACAGGCGACGCACGTATTTATATTTTAAAACAGAATAACTGGATCAATCCTCATAGAGTAACAACTTTATTCCTGGTATCTTCTCTAATGCATTTAACTCAATGGTTATGAAGACTCTTTTATGGATTCGATACCCGAGCAACAAATGAAAAAAAAAACAGATGTAAATATATGTTAACCTTTAAGTACCGACGTGCGGTCTGACAGGCCCCGGCAGGCACTTGACTCGCTACTTTACCCCTTTCCCCACCAAATTCCGATCCCTGCTTTTCAGTAGCTGCAGGAACAGTGCCCACTTTGACATCGAAACAGGAAGGCATGACGTCGCGCCCGTATTTGGTGAGTAATTACGATTTGAAATTCCGACGAGGCCTCTCAGGCCTCACGTCGGTACTTACGTAAGTTCTTTGTTTTATTACTTTGTTACAGTAAACTGTTATTTTTACAGATAATGTAAACCATGGATAGACCATGACCTTCAGGTAGTAAAAGAAATAGTTCTGCGACAGATTTACGTCATTCAAGGAAACCTTGGATAGGTATTAATGAATTTAATCCAAATTATACGCGGGTGATTGAGAGCTGGATCGCACATGAAGATTCCAGCGGATTTGAGGTTGACGACGTTGGCGAAGATTTTTGTCAATCTAAACTAAAAAGAAAATTGACATATAGGTGCTATTCGTGCAAAAAGCACATTTGTTCACAATGCGCCAAACAAGCGTGCCCTCACTGTGCTTAGAATTTAAGGGGTAGTTCGATTGTGGACATTTTTTTTCCAGAAGTTTTATATTCCTACTATAATTTTTTTCTTAAAGCTATATTAGTCTTAAGTAGGAAATACTATTTTTTGTTATTCTAAGGGGATTACTTTTTGTGTTTTGATTTTTTATGTCTATTATTCGGATTTTCCCCTAAAATTCAAGCCAAATATGATTGTAGTGTTAAATTTAAAAATATAATAAAGTTCGTTGTCTTTTTATACTTATTTTTTCTTAAAAACCCTTATTTTCTATCATATTGCACAAACAAATATTTAAATCAACACTTTCATTAAAAAACAATACATAATAGGAGCGGCCTCTCAGGCCTCACGTCGGTACTAACGTTACAAAAAATGCACGTCGGTACTTAAAGGTTAAAGGAAGGCATATTGTGATACATTTCAGTAACCATACTTTAATATAATTGTTTATTGGCGTGTTCGAATCAGAAAAATGTCCTCAAACAAAAATATTTACGTAGCTATTATAAATCCTTAGCGTGGACATAGCGCCTTTAAAAACGTATTTGTGCATTAACTAAATATCAAATGACCTCAACAAATATAAAGTAAATGGCTGCCTGTGTCATCTAATCAGTACAATGACATTCATTTTCAGTACAAAGAAACAGCGTTTTGGGAATATTGCCAACACATATTTATTTCTGGGGCGAATACCAAAACATAAGGGTCACATTTAGAACTGAATGTTTTAATTATGTTGTATTTATTTAAATTCTAACAAACCCAATTATTATGTTTTGCAATGTCTGATACATACCTAATATGTGCAGACGCAATGATGCGATCACCGGCGAGCTGCCAAACGTGGAATTCATGAACCGCGAGAACACCATCAACTTTCTCCAATAGCCGCCTTTGGATCGCATCAACCTATTGTGGCAAAAAAATTCACCGTTACTTAATAAGACATTACTATTGACTACAAACATTCATAAAAAGGCGTATTTACATTAGTAGGGTTATAACTCAACAAATACATAAATTCTTATGCCGATAGAAATTAGGTTTATTTTACATTATCAAATTACATTATTATAGTGACAGTGAAAGTTGTCTTTATCAGCTATCTAGTTATCAAAATATAATACAAAAATAAACACTTTTATCAGTTTTATCACATACACGAATTAAATACAAAATTTAAGCAAATACGTGACTATTTATTCGAATACTTTCATTATCACTTAATTTTAAAGATTAAAAAAAAAACAACTCACAATATTGCAATTTTAACCAATACTGACGGACTGAGAGAAGAAGAAATAAATATGAACACCTCGTAGGTTTTCTATTAGTCCTGCATGATCTAAGTTAAGCCAAATAATAATAATAATATGTCTTGCTATACACTACTTCCACATAGATTAATTAATTAGATAACTTCACGGGTGTTACACGGGGATTGAGTTAGGTCGATGTTGAAAAATAAAACACGTGATTCCCTATCTAAATAACTAACCCAAAAACCTACATTAAATTAAAATATGTCGTAAGTTAATATCTATGTTTGACAATGTACTTGAAGAGTAATTAAAATAAACAATAATAATTACATGTGACATTGAAAAGATACAGTTATAAAATTGCATTGTATTATAATTGTAAAAATATATATACATTTGAAAACAAAAGCACACCCAATTACCTGAATATGTGTGGGCACAGTTTGAAGTAGAATGAGTGCGGACTCTCGCAGTAGAGGCCATACTGAGTGCAGTATTAAGATAACCAAAACGATACTGAGCGCCGGGTCAATGTAATACTTGTACTTCCAGTCAGTTAACCACACTACCAAAGCTGAACATACTACTATCACAGAACCTAGAAGAAAATAACAATCAATGTCATAAATTCACTAAAACATTTAAAGCGTCAGAGCGCTCGGAACAACATATCCCACCAATTAGATTTCAAATTTAATTATCCTTTTTAGTTATTTGCATTCAACTGACGTGATTTGAAATCGCTGTACATACAGGTCAATGTGTTAGTGCCTCTGATTCACGAGTTGTATTGAGCTGAATTGCCAAGTATTTTGTAATTTACATTTTGTATATTATACTATCGATAAATAGTTGTGACAAGTTTTAATAACTTACAAATGAATCCTTGACTGATCCGTTAGAATATAAAACTCGTAACTAATGCACGCGGAAATGTAATATAATCAGTATTTTATATTACTACAATAAATACATTTGTAACACGTCCCTAGTTAGTAACGTCGCGCTAATATCACCGTCTCTCATCGTCATTTCATTGCCGAGCTCAGAGCGTCCTATTCACTGTGATTTTTTGTAACCATGCTTTTTATCACCAAGTCGAACGCTATGAAGATATATCACTATACGCTGTACTATAGGTACGTGACAATACGGTGACATAAAGTTCCATTTGCCGACCTAACCTGAATGCTCTAATTGTATGATTTTTTTGTCTGTTAGATAACTCACAAAGTAAATCCAATTACTATCTTGGATTTAGCCTTAAAATGTTTATTTCGACCAAAGCATGCGTTAATCGACATCGAATTTGGCAAATACCTTGTTACAACGCGTTTGTTGATAACTGATGAAAGTAGATCAAGGTGGAATCGTTATGATTAAGTGTATGTAACTGTTCTGGTAGCAAGGTTATGTAAACATTTATAATATTTGATATTCTCAATTAGAAATTTTATTTTAATGATCATTATGTTATTCGTTATTTTTGCTAAAAGGACCCATCAAGAACACGCCTACAATAGTATGTACAAGATATGTATTGTTATTTATCTCAGTAATAAAAATGAACGTAGAAAAAACGCATCAACTATAAAATTATGTTTCACACGTCTCATCGAAATGACCAAAACTCGAGCGTGTTTTGTAACATTATCCAATAATATTAAGCGGCATGACGTGCGTGAGAAAACCGGAATTGAAACCAAATTGCGTGTTAATTTTTAAAAATATTTTAATACATTATTTATAATCATCCATATTATGAGATAACACAAGCACTAAATTTATTTAAAATAACATAATTGTAATGTTGATTTTTTAGTATGCAAAGCCAATTTCGATACAAAAGAAAAAATATTGTAATATTATTAAGAATGTAGCGAGCACGCCAAACCCAAGTGGAAAGTTTCTAAAATAATAAACCGATTTCTACAATATCTGATAATTTAATATCGTCCAATAAACCCGAACCAGCTTAAGCACGAAAAAAGACAATAGATATAAATAAACATCATGTTTATTTCAATTGAACATACTTTATTATTATATTTTTAACTCAATGTGTTTACATGAATTTTAAGCGTAGAGAGGGGCTAATCATGAACCAATTAACATTGTCAATTTCGACAAATCAAATCAATTAATTTTACGAAGGATACTAATTAGTAGGGTTAAGACCTTGAATAAACAATTTGTCATAGTGTTAACAATCAACCATATTTCCTTATCGAAAGTTTAATCAAGGTAAACAATGAATGTCAAGGTTCAACATTTACTACCGATACTGTTTTTCACGAAATAAAAAGTCGACTTTTTACAAGCGATAAGCACACGAGTAAACAACCAACCCCATACATTTACGCCCCAATTGGTACATTTATTGCTACCTATAGACGGAGATATGACGGGGTTAATGTTGATCGAAGCGTACTTATAGGCCAGTGGATAATACCCATTTAGGTCAGTGGACAAAAAAAACCTACCTAGGATTAATTTGATTTTTTAAATAACAGTTCATATCAATTTGCTAAGCTTGAATGTGGTCTGGTGTCCACTATCTCCGCTATGCCGACCTAAATTACATTAGGAAACAAGTTACTAACCGCGGATATATTAGGCTCTCCCTTTATTCCTAACATCATAGATTATTAAAAATGCATGAGGCGTCAACGCAAGGGGGATTCAAGGATTCTCCATTTACAACTATTCAATCAATTGCAATATTATTTCAAATATAATAACATATAACACTATTGTCAGTAGTTAATTATTACCAATATCTATTGAACTCATTTCTCGTTACTTACAAAGAATCGACAAATGTTTTTATCAAGACTATTAAAATTCTGACCAAATAAACTCTAAAGTGGAGAATTTAAATTTTCATTAGATTTTGTCTAATCAGTTAGATTAGGTATCTTGATCTGATTAAACATTATAATCGAGTGGGGCAATTGAGACCGATAACAGTCAGTTCTCGAATGAAATGGCACTTGTTACTGCTTATTTCTAACTTTAACTTTTATTGCATTTAATATTAAAACTAGAAATTAAAGATTAAGAAAACATACTTAAGCTGTAGTGAAAACTAAAATAACTTACGAGTCACATAATTTTAAGGCTATAGGTAAATACGAAGCGAAAGTTTCCCTAATATGGAGCTGTTTTTGCATATAAATTTACGAGTAACATTTTTATGGTAAATGATATTTTATATTTAAATTAAGTCATGTGATGAAATCAAATTTCAAGATATTAATTTATCACAATGTATGTAATTATCGATTATATTACATCTAAACTATTAATATAATTTTACTGAACTTTGAGCATAATTGATTAGTGAATTTAAATACTAGACTTGTAAGAGGAAAATCTCTTGATAAACTAATAAGGACAATGTTAACGCTGTTTTCTTAGAATAAATGCATATTAAGTTCAGCGAATTACTCTACTAAATTTATTACATTTAAAAAAAACACAAAGCAACTTACCTAAAGCATCAGAGAGGACATGTAAAAATACACCCTTCATATTCATATGACCCGGGTCGTTGGTCTTTGACTGTTTGTTATTATTAGTAACTTTCTGTTCTTTTGGTGGCACCATTTCGTCAGTCTCATCATGTTCGGTGGTGTTGTGACCTAACGCCATTTCAACGTTACTATTAACTAATTCCGTTAGATGTCGTACGTTTGCAGGCGGAGGCACACCCCCGTGAGAATGCGAGTGACTGCTTCCATGTTCTAAAATAATTATTTAATAATCACTACAAATATAAGCTCAAGTTTCTTTAAAATCGCTTACAATGTTCTATGTTCTGGAATCTCCATTAAAATCATATTGATACCAATGTACCTTTATTGAATGTAGTTTGGTCGCTAAATATCTATGATACAAACGCCATTATAGTGTTAAAGTAAAAATATCTTACTCAATTTTGTCGCCAAATGCAACTGCTTTTTATTACGGATTAAGTTATAAGTCAAACATGAGGATTATTATTGAAATAATTATACTGACTAATTATTGCCTATCTATAAAACGTTCTTCGATAACCACGTATGTTATTATAACAAAGACATTAACAGAAATAAAACAAAGATAATAAATATTAACGTATAATAGCCATTGTGACCACGCAAACGATAAATAATCTTAATGCGTTTCGTGTAGTTAAAATTGCTAGCACATACATGCATTTGATCTAAAACACGTGTAAAAATGTCTATCATGCAAAATAATATAGAATGTTCAAAATACGTGAACTAAGCTTAACCCACTACATTACAATACACCGTTATGCGTCACGCAAATATTCAAACTATAACGTGTCATGAAGAAAACATATCAAACAAAATCTGTGGGAAAGCCAATACAGTACCACAGGCGGTTTTAAATATTATGAATAGATATTTATAAATCTCCATCGAGTAATAATTGTTTCTAGTGTCTTATTGTATTTATTAAGTTTAACTCTAGTTTAACTAATGTTTGATGGGAAGGAAAGGGCCAATTTACAAAATCCTAAATTTACATATGAAATAAACAACTTTCCGCTCGCCATTTCTGTCATTTTAAGGAACTTTTTCATTTGTTATTTTGATATGTGTACCTATATTTATTTTATATAAGACAACAGCATTTCGCGCTCATATCCGTTTTCACTAGGGTGTAAAATTCACAAAATACTGAGTGTAAAACAAATTAAATCCGTTGAAATAAAAATTAGTAATGATAATAATTAGATGCGCTAATTGTAATATAATCTATTGTTACTAAACACGGAGTGCCGATGACCTAATAAGATATTGAAATCCACGTGTTCTCAAACTATACTATATGTTTGTCGACTTAAACTAAATAAATGTCTACAATCTACAAACATGTGTTTAAGTATAATTCCTGATAATGAATTCTTTGAGATACATTATTCGGAAAATAAACCACTTTTAGTAAGCACAAAATGTGCGAGGGCAACAACATTGTTAACTTTCCTAAGGATTTGCACGAATTGTAAATATTTTATATGAAAAATCAATTTTAGTTCATTTAAAACCTAAATTTTCTTCCACTACAAATAAAATGTAAAACATAGCACACTTACCGTGAAATAAAAACAGTCCGATAATGTTTAATAACAATCCAAGTGTACCGACTGCGACAAGCAGTTTTGCGTCGTGAATTATTTCAATCTCTATGAATCGTTTCACTGCTTCCACTGTTATGCTGAAGCAAAGGGCTACGAGAAATACTGCATTTACAAGCGCACCCAATACTTCGGCCCGTGCCCAACCAAATGTATTCTTTGACCATTTCTTTGGTGACATCTGTTCAATAAAACATTTGTATATTATTATGCTTTCAGACCTGCACTTTCAGATCGGTACATTTGCTTTGTTCACTAATTCACAAAAATTACTATAGACCTTTCATAAAAATATATCAAATTAAAATCTGATTTGTGGTTTTGAGATTATAAATAACAAATATTCATTTGTTCAAATACATTAAGGAAATAAGATAAAGCAGGAAAATCATGACACATCAAATGTCGGCGGCAAGGTCTTGTATTATATCAGTTTCTAAGATTCAATGACTCATTTAATTTGAAACTTTGATTCCAAATCAAATTAGACCCATTTTTAAACAGAACTCCATAAATGTTAACTGCTGCTATTAAAATTGACTGCTGCCAGCTGCGCCTATGATGCCAGCTTCAGCTAACTATTCACAAATTACTAATAATAATGAGTAAATTACAACAGTTTTCAAAAATGACGGCTAATAACCTGATTGTTATACAATTATCACTAACCTACATCTTGTTTATGAGTGCACATATACAATCTCAATAGACAGCAATACAGAACATTGAAAATGAAAGTTACTAAAAATTCCATCTGTACATAAACTGTATGAAATAGGAATTTTGGCTATATTGTTCTAAAACTTATATTTCTTCAATGTGTAATAATGCAAACAATTGATGATTCAAAACAGCAAAACCTATATTTTCATTTGTTTTATATGATGAATAAATAACATGTGATGCACAATACATATACATCTACAATACCATAAAAATAAAACAGTTTATATTTAATAAACATTGTAATAGTTTTTGTTACACCAATATTAAGGAATTTTCCTGTTTTGGTTTTTTAATAAAATTTGTTTTCTAATAATAACCTTATTAGCATATTAATATTACTGTTTATTTATATTTTGTTGATAAATAGTGGCTCTGATTAGTCACCTGCTCACATAAGGAAATATTATCAGCTCCTGATATGCAGGTATGAGAGGGATAATGAATGTTGCAGAGGTAAAGTGGTATATAGAGAGAAAAGAAACTAGTACTCAATGTGTGATATTGTCTACTCCAGAAGAGGCATAGGTGTAGCTAAGTAAGTTAGTACAATAAAAGTTTTTAATTAAAAAAAAACAATATCTTTTCCATACATGTAATGATTTAAAAGACTTGTGGCTAACTATTGGATTTTTACTTTATTTTGTTCGGATAAAAATACTGCATAGCCAATTACATAAATTAGGTAAATCATGTCTATTAGATGTGCTTCAGCCGCTTGCTGCATCAATGAATATACTTTTGTAATAGTTTCAAAGTTAGTCAAACAATAGCAGATACTTACTTTAACTGATAAGAAAGCTACTACTAACGCAGCAACATCACTTAACATATGAAATGAATCTGCTACAAGTGCCATAGAATTTGTAACATAACCAACAATTAACTCCACAAAGAAAAAGCTTCCTGTTAACCATAACATTGATAGTAGTCGGCATTTTTTACCCGTATATCTCCCCATTGCGCTGTAAAAACGGTTATTATTAAAATATGAACACTATACCTACAAAAAAATTGAATTAATTTAAACTGGGAGACATAATATACCTGTAATATCCTATGACAACAGGTGTTTTGTCTTTTCCCCTATCTAGCAACAATTAAATTTATGCAGAAAATAATAAAGAGGTTTGTTTAAACCCTAGTCATCATTGTCCACATGAAAGAACATTTAATTACTCATTTAAGTGAAAAAAATCAATGTTGCTTATTTCAGCATGGTAATAACAGATCACAAAAACAAAACACTTGAATAATAACTTCATATTAGTTTATTTTTACTTTGTATTCAAACAACTTACCTGTAAATTATTTAACACAAAATCTTAATTTTTCTAGACACTAGCTAATCATACTCCGTTAGATAGGTCGGTGAATCACGATATACTCACTTAAATATTGTAAAAGCACAATGTGCTCATTCATTTGTGAACAAACAGATTAAAACTGCAGATGTTATCGATTTAACACATAAGATTAATCACTGTTTTAAATGCAATTTTTTTAAATAATACGAAACATATATTTTGTCTAACCAAACAACGATTTCACTGTAATTTTAAATAAATTTCCTTCAAAGTATGATAACACTGTAACACAATAATCAGCAAGTTGTATTTGTAACAATTAAAATTTAAAGCAACTCTCGCATAAAATAAAACACGCTGGAATAATTTCACCTCGTCTAATAACGAAATAATAATAATATGGCAATGAAGTATGAACACAGATAATGACCGATTTTTAAACAATAGTGATGCGCGAAGGTGAAACGGATATCTTTATATTCGTTTAGGTATCGCTAATATTGATATTCATATTAACGCAGGCAATGACAATGACATATCGTTTTTTTAAATTATTAAAAAAATTAGTATAATACATTAGGTATCTTTTGTTGGAGAAAAATAGTAGTTATTTAATAATCATATTTATTATTATGTTTTTAATTTTTTTGGGAATTATGCGTTTATGTTGGTTGATAAAATTAATTTAGGTTTAGGATGAGTTATTGGAATATTAACATTTTAATTTACATATGGTATTATATATATTGTTTTATGATTAATTAATTAATTAATATTTACATATTACTTAATAATTGTTATATAACTGTATACATATTGGTACTATGTAATTAACCTAGCAAGTAGTAACGCGATTTCGCTTAATAACCATAAACCATTAAATTATTTAACAAATAATGTATTAAACTCTTTGGATTATGGATAATATATCTTTAATTAGTATTATGTGGATTGTTAGAGTGAGACTGTCAATAATGTTTTAAAAGCGGACGCAGGCTAAGCATATCTTTTCATACATTATACTTTAATATCCATATTATCTGATATTTATACCTGATACATTCAGTATCTATGTTAATATTATAATATCATATACCTGATACAGAGATGAGTTATGACGTTTATTATTACTCTGTATTGTGAAGTTCCGTGTTTTTTTTTCCGTGTTTAGATGTTTGCTTGTTTAGTATGTGGGTGTGATGTACATAAATTCAATATTTCATTCGTTTATGTGTCCATTTAAAAATTACATAAGATAGTTTTTGACACATTGATGTAAGGGCCGTTTGCAAGATGGGTTTTATAAGATTTATCGGGAGGTTATGCGGTTTTTCTGGTTATGTTTTACAATACGCTTGCATCACACATTGCACATTTGAATATATCGGAGACTTTGTTATGGTACGTACCTATTTAAAATATTTTCTGCCCAACTTCAAAGTTAAATAACAGGTTTGAATTTACAGCAGGCCCTGAATGTTTGTAAACATTTGAAAATTTTCAGTGTTCCGGACCTTCAATGGAGCCTACATTAGAATCTAAAAACATTCTATTAACTGAGCACATATCTCCCCGTTTCCAAATGTTAAAGAAAGGAGACATAGTTATTGCTATTAGCCCAACAAATCCTGAACAGAATATTTGTAAGAGAATAAAAGGAATGCCGGGAGATAGAGTGAATGGTCATCTTTTTAAGAAGAGTCAAGTCGTTCCTCTTGGGCATGTGTGGCTAGAAGGTGATAACTCAAATAATTCTGCAGATTCAAGAATTTATGGGCCTGTACCACAAGGTTTGATTCGAAGTAGAGCTATTTGTCGGGTTTGGCCGTTAGAGAGAATACAGTCGTTAACCAATTAAATTATGTAAATAATTTTAATAGAATTAAGATGTATATAGAAGGGAAAAATACAAAGTGCTAATCTCTAGTCTCTGCCTAATTTATTATGGATGTGAGCATATAGTATTCAGGGATGACTTGGCATATCTTAGGTTACTATTTGGTTAAAAAATATTTTTTTTGGTGCTTAATACATAAAACAAATTGTATGAACACAATAAAGCGGAAATCTGTATTTGAGTGATTTATATTTTTCCCACGTTTGCATATTTATTTGTCATATATTAGTATTTGTAAATTAAAATATAAAAATATTTATAGTGATGAAAGTTTCATAAAATTTAAATAGCATTCCATTGCAAAATGTATAATAATTAAAAGACTAATGCAATGCATAGTGTTAGTTATTTATTAAAGTTTTTGTTTTCTTTACTCATTGTGTGTTTGGATTAATTTCAATTGTTTTGATAGACTCCGGCTCCATATCAACAATCACTTCTCTAGTCTCATCCAACTGTATTCTCACTCTGAAATTACTCCTTTGCCTACAATATAAGAAAATATATTAATTAATCCAAGCGAAATTCTCGACTAATTTGCAAAAGTTTGTAAACAATTAGCAATTTCTATTGACGAGAATGTCAAACCGATCATTCGCAAATCATATATTTTAAATGAATTTTTAGTAAATTATATCTAATTTTTGGTAATAATTAGAATTTAAATACCCATTGTGTAACACCAATACATAATTTCCTTCTGGTGTTATAACTGCTAACTGGTCTATTGTAGGGATGCTTCTCCTTAGGACATGAATCCGTTGTGATCCTCGAGGTATGAATTTTGAGAAATGACCCATTGCATAAAACATGGGCTGTTTAAAGAATGTATCGTCTTCATAAACTAAAATTGGTGAGTCTACAAAGTTGTTTGCCCAATTTGGACCACCATTAGGATCTAAACATAAGTTCCAATCTATCCATCCTGTCACAAAATGGTTTAAATCCTGTTGATAAATTATTAATTAGGTTAATAAATACATATAGATTATGGAATGCACTGAACACAAACTAGGGTATAGACATAGATGTTATAGCGAGGGGATACAAAACCCTTATATGTTGTAATATAGACAATCATTTCAAATATTTATACATACTTGTAATATATTTTGCGTGTATCTCCGTGCACGTCTCCATGATCCTAATTCGACTTTCTCTAAATGCCAAGGCATTGCACCTAAAATTAGACATATTGTTTTAGTAAAATACTTAAGTTAATGTCTTGTAATAAAAATCTGGGGTAACGACGACTACCTTCACAAGCTTCTGTTGATAAAATGAATTTACTAGGGTATCTTCTTTGGATATCATCCAATATTGAAGCTGGGGCAAAGTTTCCATAATAATGTACTGCAATACCATCTATGTAATCAAGTGCTCGATGATTTTCAGCTTCCATCTAAAGTTATTATTGAGATTTTGTCAGATTAGTTAAGATTATATGAAATAAAAGACGGTCTGCTTACTCCTAACATCCATATTCTCAAAATATATCGTTGATCATCAATTGCTAATATTTTTGTTGAGTTGAATTGTGAATTTCTTATAACTGGACCCAAGTGATTTGCTATCCAGCGTGCCTGTGATCACAATAACAAATTGTGCTTTATTCAAAAAAAGTAGTGATCCTCGACTATCTCTTCTCTACATACGTGCGTTTGTGGTGTCCAACCAAGAGAATTGAATTGGGCAATTGGGACTATACCATTTAGAGGTTCGTTTGTTGTCGTTATTGCCCAAATTTTTATGTCTGCTTTATCATATTCTTCTAAAAACCTGATTATAAACAACGAATTAGTTACATAACCAACGTCATAACGGTTAATTTATAAAAAAAAATCACAAACTTAAGATGGTAATTAGCATAAGATGTATAATATAGTGGTCGTAATAAGCTGAAGCCTGTTATTCTTTCATTTGTTTTCATCCAAACTGGCGGTGACCATGTACTGGCTGTGATTAATATTTCGCCTGGGGAAGCTCTCATTGCCCTCTTTATCAGAGGTATCTAAAACAATTATTCAATATTAGTAGACAAATTCAAACGACTTCTATCATGCGGTCGACATGCCAATACGCTTACCTTGTATAGATAGTCTTCAAGTGTCAATGAATAATTAGTAAGTCGTCTATCACCCCATGGTGTTTCATTGTATGTGTAAGGGTGAGTGGAAAAGTCTGAGCCAGCAATAGGTACTCTTATCAGGCTGTACTCTAAACCTTTCTCGCTGAAGTAGGAACTGAAAACAGATGAATATTAATTTACTATTCCATTACTTTTATATAAGTTGCTTTTTATAAATCATAAAATACAATTACTTGACAAAGTTTGTTTGGGCATCATCAGATAGTTTCCGCCAATTAATAGATGCTGCATCAGTAACTGATCCACCAAATCCATTAATATATTGATATCTTCTATTGGAAAAAAGTCTTATTACAGATGTGTTGAAAAACGAGCCTGAAAATTTAAAAATTATTTATATGGAATTGTTCATAAAGTTTTATACTAGGTTATTGAATGTTACCTTGTTCCAAATTGTCGGCAATCCGAGTAATTGCACCAGATGATTTCTCGAATCTTTTTCCATTCTATTAATGTGTGATGAACTTTTAAATATTATCAGAGAATATAATAAGAATTATAATAAATTAGTACACATAAAACTTACATTTGTCGTAGTATATACTTGGAATGATCCGAAGTTTGGTCTTATACGTGTTATAGTGTCGCAGTAAGTAGCATTACAGCGACATAGCACTGATCTTCCTGCTAGTCCTGGATCATGGCGGTCACATGGTAAATCTATATCTAAAGAAAAGTATTAATTTTTTCCATTGTGTTGTGCATGTATACGCCTGACTTCCGCAAACTGGATGAGAGATATATATTTGGATTTAAAGTAAAATAATTTTAATAAAACCAACTTATTTTAAAAGCTCGCTATTGTTCAACTAAGCATTAGTCCGTTGGGCGGAATAGTTGCGGCCGCGATAACTTTGTTCATGGTATATTTACTCAATACTTCTACTTATCAAAATATTTACTTGCTTTTAATTGAACTTAACCTAACGTGCCTCTTTTATTTATCAATAGTTATTAATACTAACCAGCGTTTATGTGTGTTAGAAAACTCAAAAGAGATATCACAGCAAGCTGCCATCCTGTTGATTTCCACGTCATTATATTTGCAATTACTTTTGTTGTTATTTATATTTAAACATTTATTAAGACCGGCACAGAACATGCCTTATTTATTAAATTGTTAGTGAAATGTTCCATTTAAATCTTTTTACCTTATCAAAATTGTATCAATTATCATAATTAATAAGATTAATGTATTGCGATAAACCGTATATTGTCATGGTAATTGATATAATAGGCGATAAGTATATAAAAACAGCTAAATATCTATTAAAATAAAACAAAAAATAATAACTTCAAAAGAGTATATTTTATCTATATTATATTTTAATTTCAATTGTTGTGATTGACGCGGCGTTTATTTTTAATTTCAATGCTTGCTCACCTATTGATATTCGTACCATTCTGCGTGAACCCCTGTAAAATTTATTATAATTGAGTTAATCATTTTAGAAACCCCTCGCTAAATATAATATGTAAACACGGTGTGACGTCATAGAACAGTGATAAACAAGACAAATTACATTGAACACATTAGTGCCCGGCAGACAGTATAAAATAAGTATATAAATAAAATAAATCAAATTAAAACAAAAACAATCATTTGGAACTAGAACTATCACAGGAAGGCATCGTTACAATTTAATTTAAATATAGTGACTGGTTGTCTATGTCACTCATTTATTCTTTGACTTGTAAACCTAAATGACGTTCTTCCTGGCGTCTGCTCTATTATATTTAACTCAATGGCTTTTACTTTATAGATTATTTATAAAGTACTTTTGAAGTCATAAAACATTTACCTATTATAAAGTGCAACAACAATAGTTTCTTCGGGAGTAACAAAAGCCACCGATTTTAATTCTGACCACCAGCTTTTGTTTTCTATGTGGATCCTTCTCGAATTTCTCGGTATGAACTTTGAAAAATGTCCCATGGCGTAATACATCGGCTGTTTAATAAATTCATTTGAACCATTTATTATAATAGGAGAGTCGACGAAGTTTTTTGCCCAATTAGGTCCTCCTTCCGAATTTAGACATAAATTCCAATCTATCCATCCTGATACATAGTGATTCAAATCCTGTAAAACAATATTAATTATATCACTATATTATATAAAAGAGTTTATAGCGTTTGCAATCGTTGGGAGAGAAAGGATCGTAAAAATTTACAACCTATCGTTTTGGCCTATCTCAATAGGACAAGACGTGATACTTACTTCCATAATATCATTAATGTAGTTTTCAGCTCTTTTCCAAGATCCGAAAATTACTTTTTGGGTTTCCCATGGATAAGACCCTGTAACATTAGAAATTTTAAAAGACTGCCTCAGTTTAGGGCATTTTAAATATATTAAAAAGGATGTCAAGATCAAAGTCTACAAGGATTTAAAATGTCTAATATGCCGCCTTGAGGGTATCGACTTTTATGCAGATTTTATCTTCTCAGTAGCTTAGATATGATTGAGGGTAACTGTGCTTAGTATGAATTACCTTCACATGCTTCAGTTGCAATTATGAATTTATCTGGGTATTTTTCGGCAAAATTCGATATCATGGATGCCGGCGTATAAAAGTCAGCGTAATAATGCAATGCAAGACCATCAATGTACTTCATTACGGATGAGTTGTACTGTACCATCTAAAAAGGAATTAATTTTTAATAATTAATCATCTGAAACAAAGTTTAGGCGGCATGCATCACGTGTTTTATCATTGCTCGACTCTTGTCATTAACTTTTCGTTATAAAGTATAATTTTGAGTTACTAGCTCGACCATGTATTTTTATAGGTTGAAACTTATTAGCGAGGAAAAAAAAATCGAAATAAAACTGATATTGCCTTTATTATTATTATTTGTGAACTGATTTAAAGACTGCGGCTTACTATTACGTTTATGTTTTGATTAAATGATTTGAAACTTACTTTGTCAAAGAAAAGTGGTATCATGTATCGCTGATCATCAAGTGCCAGTATTTTTGTTGAGTTGTAAATTGAATTGCGTATAGTCGGTCCAAGATTGTTTAAAATCCATCTTGTCTAAAATTTCAATAAGTATTAATACACAATTTTTTCCTACATTCAACAGTTGAAATTGTAGTCATGAGATCAACAAAACTTGCCATCGGCTGCGGTGTCCATCCTAAAGAATTAAAACGTGCAATTGGTATTATTCCGTTTACTGGTTCATTCGTAGTAGTAATCGCCCAAATATTGATACCTTCTTCAGAATATTTTTGTATAAATCTTAAAAAAGACATTGTAAATAAATACTTATACATATGTAATGCCGTGACCCCAAACTAGGCTATATATTATAATTACAATTAATTAATAAATATCTGCCTCGATATGGATTTGAATCCTGGATCTCTGCGTAACCATTGCCCCACGGAGGTTATTAATTACACAATGATATATAATATTCTTATAATAAATTACTATATAATAAGTAGACATCAGAAACAACGTTGTCACGTGTACGCAAAAATATTCTTATTTCTCTATTTATTTGAAAATCTCCAATAGACACCATTATGCATTTAGCATGTCTTTTCTGGTGTATTCATATTAATTGTGATTTAAAAACAATTACTCACTTTAGGTGATAGTCTGCATATGTTTGAAAATATTGATCTTTTAATCTGCTATAACCTGTAATAGCTTCATTCGTTTTCATCCAAGTTGGCGGTGACCACGTGGTAGCTATTATATTAATAGGCTGTGTTGCCGCCTTCAAACTTTCATTTATCATAGGAATCTAGACAATTTTGAAAAAGCAACTTGGCATTCATTAATTTTAGCGCCAGCGTGATTTAAATGTGTTTATTTCAGAATTAGTTGTAAGTGATAAATGTCTTAGAGCAGGGGTAGGCAACGCGGCGCCCGATCTATTTTTAATGCGCCCTCGCTGGACTAATGTAAATGTATGATAGCCAGAGCGATTTACTTACTCTTGTCAACGGCGATATACAGCAAGTAGTCAGTTGAGTTTAGAATAGGCATGTGGACATATTTGTAAAATATGCGCCCTCGGTGATTTTCAAATTTAGTATTGCGCCCTTAAGGACAAACAGGTTGCCGACCCCTGTCTTAGAGCCTAGCAAGCGAGTCTTTTTACGAGAAAATTCAAACATATTTAAAAGTCTTTCAGCAATGAATCATAAGTGTACAAAATAAATAAAATTTGATACTATTATTAGTTTTGTATGTTTAATAGTTGTTGACACAATTTCGTACAAAAATTATTACTTTACTTAAATTTATGGAAATATATATTACCTTATACATATAATCTTCGCGTGATAAAGAGAAATTATTTAGTTTAACATCATTCACAGGCAATTCATTGTAACTATAGGGATGAGTAGAAAAATCCGAACCACCAATTGGTACCCTTATTGTATTATATTCTAAGCCGGTTTTACTGAAATAGGAACTGTAAGAAATATTTTTTAATTGATCATGTTAAATTTTATTTATTCCAAGGGAATTTCATAAAGTTGAAACTGATATAACGTCAACGGTAAATGTGATAATTTTTTAAACAAAGATTACTAGGCTAGTAAATCATAGAAACAAAAATAAATATTGACATTCGTAAATATTGTCAAGCCAATCGTAAAGTCGTCATATTTCGATTAACATTAAAAGCTAAACACTGTTGGTCAGTAATATGTGAATTAGACAATAGTCAATATGGCTGGTTATTATTTTATCTATTGATGTTTAGTTCGGTCTCACTCTATCAAATATTTTTGTAAAGGTTCCGACAGCTGTTTCCAATTGATACCAGCAGCGTCTGTTATAGCGCCTCCAAATCCTTCAATACTTTGGTATTTTCGACTTGGATCAATCACCAGATTTGTTGAACAGCAATTCTCTGTAAATCGTTAATTTTAATTGAAGACTTCGTTAGTTGATAATCGTATCAATCACTTACCGTTTATTTCTGTTGACGTTCGTAATATAGAATGTACATTTTTGAAACGATATCCTTCCTAAAAATACATTTATATTTTAATACTTATTGAAAAATCGCAGTCCACTATTACCATAGATTATGTATGGCAATTGTACCACGGGTATTAGGACAAGGACAACACAAACATATAACACCCAGAACTAGAAATACCCAAAAAAAACCACATGTATCAAGAAAAGTACACAGTCATGCCGCGCTAACCAATGGACATATATAATATTGCAATAACATTTTATTTGGCACGAAACAAACCTTAGATGATGTGTAAGTGAAGAAATTGCCTGGTTTTGGTATTGTCCGTATAATTTCATCACAATATGTCGTATTACATACACATACGACTGATTCATCTTTTACTAAACGAGTAGCACACTGTTGCTTTGCAGCTGAAATATATTTTGATATTTCATTAAGCCACGTCTCCTGCTCCTGTGTCTTCCAAACATTATACCGATTTTTTTTAGAAATTGTATGTTATGTAAACAAACTGACCTACTGCTATTATTTATGGTATAATGACAGATCTAGGGATGGGCATATATAAAAGTGACCGATTGATCAATTGATCAAAAGTAAAATAAAATAAAACGTATTTTGATATTAATTCTCTTTATTCGATTCGTCACAATTAGAGTAACTCTAAGATTCACTAGTATCAAAATTCGTAATGTGTAACAATAAGTCGTCGTAAAATAGTAACCAATACGCAGAACAAAGATGAAGAAAGTACGCGCACACGCCATGAAAGACAATGAACGAGTGAGATTTGCGTGGTTGCGATGGTCAGTGTTGTCTATTATGCCTTTTTGTCAGATCCACATTTACGATTTTTGTGATTTCTTTTATTAAATGTTTTAAAAAATGCACTGGTAATAACACAAAAATAATTATAATTTATAATAATTTACATTTAAACTATTTCTTATCATTGTAACAATTTCTAATATTTGCCACGATCATTCATTATTCTACATTAGTACACATCACTATTGTTTCCATAGACTAACCCAGTTAGAGAAAAAAAAAGTTTGACAGATTTGTAATTTTTCGGATGGTTATTTTTGTAGCTAATTATTTATAGTGAATTATATCGTTTTATTTGTAATATTTATAGAATATCGAAAGAAAAAACTTTGAAATATTGTCTTAGTTTATCAGATTTTTTAAAGTGTTCGTTATAATGCCTGTTTTTTGTCCACAAAGGTTTGTTTACACAACATACAAGTTCTAAAAAAAGTTCTATAGACAAAAACATCGAAACATTGGGGCGTGGCCTACACAATGTTTTTGTTTTCCGTCGACCACGGAAAACAAAAAACATTGTCTATGAATACAAAAATGTATACGGCCACGCCCCAATGTTTCGATGTTTTTGTCTAATGTTTGGAAGACAGAGGAGCAGGAGACGCGGCTTTAGGTTTGCATACACCAGTTATCTCTACTATGCTGGCAAATGTGCATCGCCCGGGTTGACCGGCTACTTCAAAGTTGGGCGCTATAGTTAAAGTGGTGCAACCCGGGTCAATAACCATCATCAATCTGGTTGCGACTCTGCCTTGTTTTTGAGTCTAAATAAATAAAATATGAAAAAATACTCACACGCAACTAATATTGTGAATAGTAATAATATACTACATAATTTTACTTTTAAATTCATTGCATTTATATTTAAAATTGTTTTTATTACTGCAGAGAAACGATTTATTATATTTAATAACCAACCAATTCAAACCAAAAGATAATTTATTGATAAACTATTAGAATACGTTCACAGACGATTCGAATAACACAGGACATCTGTTGAAAACTTCTCGAAACTTAAGTTTCTTGGATCTGTTTATTAAAGATATTTTTTATTTACACTTATACTACTTTACACATACAGCTAGCTCATCTACATACACGAATACTTAAAACACGCACTATGTAACTAGACACGTAATAGTCTCATTCAAATTGATATCTCGAACTCAAATAACAACAGTAAGTTCATTGAGTTCAAAATACTTATCACATTACTGGCGGCTGAGGACGCGGGACATGTACTGGACTGTCCAATCGAAATCGTTCACTTTTAGTCGTAACTTGAAATAAATTAAGTACGGTTGTCGCTCTATTTGAATTTTTTACTTTATAAGCTTAGGAACAAACTAATACTAAATAAAAACAAATTTATTTATCTAATGAGAAGTTTATAGCCAATTATGTAATAAAACTTTAATTATAACATATATTTTTTAATTTTTTTCAAAGTAGCCTCTCTATCTTTTCAATGATTAATATTTTTTGCGAAAGTCTATTAACAAAATTTAAACGAGGTTAGGAAACAAAAAATACTGCTTTAAAAATAAAATTTAATTTGGCACTACAGTTTAATTTTGAGGATAATTTAAACAATTTTTTTTTTGATAAATAAAACACATTATTTTAAGAAGACAATATATTTAAATTTTTCATACAAATTTTAACATATTATTTTAAAATACTGTACATTGTCGATAACATTGCAAACAATCATTTCTTCCTTCGTGGTGAGAACTTAAAATTAAAAATTATAAGAGAAAAATAAGTACCCTTTATAAACATTTTTATAAGATATATTAGAAGTGATGAAAATGATTGTTTATGATGTTGGTCGATATAAAACTTTTAATATTTCTCTTGATATGGCAGGTTGTCGATATGAAAGTATTTTATAAACGCATTAAAACCACTTCCTGCTGCCGAACACAACTAAATTACAATATTTACATGTAGTATTGCAGAATATTGCCGATGTCTTAATTTAAAAATAATTATTTAACATTAACAGCAAAAGAGTCGAGTTAATCTCATAATGTGAGTACATAATAATTATTAAAATAAAATTTAAAAAATCACAAAAAAGCAGATCTCTTTTGCTTGTTATTCAATATCTTTGAACACGATTTAAGTCTATCTAAAGTTCATTTTTTATCATTTAATAATTCATAACAAAATACTAATTCCCTTTTAAGTGACATTTAAAAACATTCACAACAAAAATAAGTTCGTTAAAGTAGGTAAGTACCACGTGACTTTCAAACATAACCACCGCTTGAACGACGATTGCCATACTAAAAAATTACTTACACTAATTCACTTTACAATTTACCTAATATAAATCTATCAAATAAATACAAAAAATCTCTTATAATTATCTAAAATAATATTTCCCTACTTTCATGTCTTGGAACTAAAACTATGAATGCACATAAAACTTATTTCTGTACTATTGGACCCCTCACATAATCATACTGCCATTCGTCACCATAAGTACACTGTTAACGCTATTATTGGGAGCTGGTGATGACGTTACGACAATAAGGCCGACACTACATTGGAGCTGTTCAAATTTCACATGATTATAACTAGCTTATAGCTACTCCAGAATTAATGGGCTAAGGTTACAACGACGCAAGACCAAAGATGACATATAGTCTCTTGTCAATGTCTCTTAATATATCCATCTCATATCAAATCTCAATACATAGTTTGCATGAATCATGTGTACTGTATATCATGTCACATCCTAATGTAGCTCAGACCAAATGTTAAACGAGAGTTCCACACACGCACGCACACACACATGAAGTTGCGCGGGCCCTAAAACATATTTGACTAAAAGAGAGATCAAATCATTGCCACATAAAATACTTATTGTTTAATCAACCGGCAGCCCGCGTGAGTTTCATACAGTTTAACCGACATTTTGTACTTTGAAAGTTGAAAGTAGGAATCCAGTTCTTGAAGAGTCAAATACGGAAAAGTTTCCTATTAATTTAAGTGAATTTATTTGCACCATTCAATATTCACGACGAATGTATGAAAATTTAAAGATATTGTAGAAATGAGAAAAAGAAACAACTCACTGGTTCTCTTAAAACTTAGATATTTAGAGCATAGCTGCCTATTTTAAAAACAATAGCTATTAATTTCAAAATTATAATCTCGTAATGCTACTGGCATTGTAAAAAGAAACATTTCACATAAACGTATCATATAATAAAATACCAACAACATGAACACGATTTCAATATAAATCCGATATTATTTACAATTTATTTATATTATTATAAAATCTATAGACATTAGATACATATTCATTGCCGTTTAAAATTGTAAATAAAGAATCTCTATTTGAATAATATTTTATATAAATAACATAATAATAATAATAAATTTGCTGATCTATCCTAAATAGGTACTTTTCAATTTGATGATATATATAACATGAAAAAAATATATAATTGATACAATTTTAAATTGTAAGCATCAAATGTAAAACATATGATTTAAAATTACTATTCGCGGCACCTATACTATACAATCTAAATCTTTTCTCTATATAAAAATACAATATGATACATTTTGAAAAGGGGCACCAACTCAACTACGAAACTATATCAAAATTGTTCAGTTTTTGATAAAATTGATTGTTTTTCTTTACTAAGTTTATACATCTCTTTATTCCGTTTTATGCATATGTACTCTATGAGCAAAAGTGGTTAGGTTGGAACACAGATCGGCTGAATCGACAACACTATGCTGACGAATTGATGCAGACATATCACTACTGACAGAAAGGCGATTTGGGTTTCTTAAGTGCGGAGCTTGTTTTTTTTTGTCAAAAAGTAAAATATATTGTACTAGACCAGATTTAGTCTACAAACTAGTCTTAGACTTACATGATTGAAATTCATATTTAAAGCATTTATAGACGATGAATTTAAATGCGTTTATAAACATAAAAACACTTAAGCTAAGTCATTAATTTGTCCCCATACCTCTGATTTACGATTGGTGTATTCGTATCGGGCACTGTAGATTATATAGAGAAAAGATAAAATTGGCTTTATATTAATTTATGTTAATGTAACATAATTAATAGAGGCACTGCGTGTTTCAATTCTATACCTTCCTTACTTAATTTAAAGTATTTTACAAACATCGACATCTGATAGACTACGAGCTATAATACTTTTAATGTAATGCCTAAGCAGAGGCAACAACCATATTATTTATTCATCTAAGTACTTGATCGTTTCTATGCCTTAAGTGGAATACACACGGGGAGGTGGTCTCCGTGGATGTTGGCTTTAACTTTAGATCAAGTGGGAAAAGAAAATTGGACCATAAAATGTATAAAACAAATGTTATGATATTTACAATAAAGTAAAAACTATTTGATACCTGTTCGATTGTTAAAAATGTTTGTCCATTGATTAAATAAATACTTTTTCTATCAGATAAATCGAATTCAGTCATGGGTGATGTCAGAAATAGGTATCTACAGACATTTAAAATTGAGCTATACAATAAAGATTCACTTACAAAAATACATGTGGCGTATTTTTCAGATCACAATTTGCTATATTACAATCAATTTAGAGATTTGCTAATTTTAAGTTTTTTTAAAATTATATGAGTCACAGTTTTGATAGAAATTGAAAGTGCATGCGGCGAGTACGAGTTTTAAACTATAGTAAAAATTATAAATATAACAGTTAAAACGGTATTCAATTGTCGTTCTTATATGAAGAAAAAACAATTTACCAATCTATATATGTAGTTAAAATTGAGGATTTTTACTATAGTACTCGTATTTTCCGTACATTGAGGCTTGCTGTCCACCGGGCGTTTTATAGACAACCCCGTTAAGCACCGTTAAGAAAAATATTAATTTTGGACCCAAGCATTTTTTTTATTTGCCGCGAACATTGTTAGGACTTATTTTTCTGAATAAGAAAGTATAAAAGTAAAATTGAGTTGAGGAGTATTTTTTCATTTTTCAGAGTTCGTGGAAAAAGTACAGTTAGAATTTCCCGCTATCTCTACAAAACTAATTTTAATGTGAAAAATACATTTTATTCATCCTCTTACCAAGAGGAATGAGTTTCATTAATGTACGCGACAAAATTTACTATGGGTCCAAATTTGTACGGGAAGTGGGCATTATCCTCTGACATTTCAAAATGTATGTAGAGTTAGACAAAACACGATTTAAACTAAACTAACAGCTTAAAGCCTAACGTTAGGCCGTGGCGCCATTTTATTTAAAAAGTTCCAGGCTGTTTCTTTTCGGCAAGATGTGGTATTTAATTCAGTCTTTTACCAGCCTGTAGATATGGTGTTGGGCTCCATGTTCACTGTTAGACACTTCGAACACAAACGCCGCACATAACAATGTCTCTTGAGTATCCCTATTTGACACCACCTGTTGAGGAACGGCTCACATTAAACACTGTTCAGGCGCCATTAAATAATTGTTTAACATTAGCATGTTAATGTATGGAAGACTTGATTTTTTTTTTGTTCACACTATACTGTGAATTGATATTCGTTACAATGATAGTTTTGTTTGTAAAATTATACGTTTCAAATTTAAATAAGTATATTTATTTATGTTCCATATATAATAAATAAATAAAAGTAATACAAACAAAAGAGAAACGAAAATAATAAAAATTATATGAATACAAACAGTAAAGAAACCTAGCTGAACTAAGTTATTAATAAATACATAATAAAATAATGGCTTAAACAAACCTGTAGTATGGTGAAGTTCTCCAATACACTATTCATCATATATTTCTCAGGCAAATGTTTGAGTTTGTGTATAAAATTAACCATATACTCGCACATCGGGGAGCGTTGGATGCGATACACAAACCTGCCACCTTCAAACCTAGCATAGTCGGTTTCCACCTTTTCCACAACTTGTTTACCAAACGAACACACTTTAGTACTGCACGTTATTGTCATATTTTCATTACTTTCATATCTGAAATCACATTGTTTTATTAATATATCAAATTTAATAATACTCTATATTGCACGGGCGCTATCTCAATATATGGAGTGATATTCAGATTGGTACTGTACCCTTAGTGGGAATTTGATTTAACATTGAAAACGTATCTATGTCGTAAATATCAAAGTTTTTTATATAGAGCGAATCAATGTCAATTTATTAGTAAAGAATAGAACTAAAAACGCCCCAAACGAAAAGAAAACGTTTACGAAAAGTTACGTTTTTAATGTTAAAATCCACACTACAAGGGATGATGGTATTGTATTTCTTATTGAAAAATATTGCGAATATATTTAAAACGCTATTAGTATTTAATTGTAAATTAAGTAAGAAAGAATAGCGATTCAGTACTCACACACTGGTGACTCCATAAAACGCCTGCGGGTCATCCAAATTACTAGTGTTTAAATCTGCCCAAAATTTCACCAAAAAGAATGCATTTCTTGGTCCTTTTTCATATAATTCTTTTAAGCCGCCTTTTTTCTCCGGGAATTTATCATTAATTTGTTGTACATCCACTGACTGGAATTAATATGAATTTTTAAATAAGTCCGTTCGTTTAATAATTTATATTTAAAATTTCTCTACTCACTTCTAATAACGGATCTGCGTATGTAACTGTACCACCTATATGAACAAAGAGATGCTGTGCTGCCGTTGTACTCGGTGGATACTGTAAACACAAACAGTTTTATTTATAATGGCAGGAGCTTACTGTTATAACTTCCATAGACATTTCCTCTTATGAACCACTCTAGCTTAACATCATGCTGGACAAATAAAAAATAAATTAATAATGAATATAAAAAAACTAACCGTATCAGGATCTCTTGGATGCTCAACAAAAGCTGAGAATTCAACCAGCCTTAATTTATGCGTTGCTATCGCTCTCCCTTCCCAAGGTGGCGGCGGTGCCACATCTGCACTACCGGGAACACCAACTCCCCCTACGCCAGGTACACCCTTGTAACCAGGACCAGGGAACGGTTTTACACTGGAATAGACGAAATACTTGACAAATGCGGCCTCCATGGTGCAGAGATTAGCACGACTGTTATGTGTATAGTCTAAGTTTGATTCTCGGTTAAAACAAGTAGGTATTTGTAATATGTATTTATTTTCATTAATTGAAAAAAAAAGACACAGGACGGGGGAAGTTTTTTTAAGATTGGCATATAAGTAATACTTACTCTTGTGATGTGCCAGCTTGTAGACCAGGCTGCCAAAATTGCTGAAAACAAGAAAGATATAATTAAAAACTGAATTTGACGCATTGTAAATTACTATTAAGCGTATTCCAAAACATCTTGTTAGAAAGCACTTAAACACGTTTTCACATTTTAAACAACGTAAAAATAGTTAGCAATCATTTTTTAAGAACCAGAAATATGAAACAAATCTTCGAATGTTGTTCCTAATTATTCTATGGGTAATTATATTCCGTATTGAACATAGTATCTAACATAGCGACCAGTACCTGGATTTAAAAGAGAGTTAATAACGACAAGACACATGAAAATAATGAATTAATTATTACGTAAAGCAATATGTTAAGAGTCAAATATAAACAGTTTTAATAATGCCTACGGTTAAGTTCCCACGGCAACATCCCGTTTAGTGGCAGAAGCGTCCTAGAGCATTTACACGATCATCTCGCGTACAGCACCCCGCTTGCGGGTTAGTCGTGTAAATGCCTAGTATAGAAACACTTCTGCCTTAAACAGGATCCTGCAAAGAGCGGGATGATGCCATGGTGATTAAGCCTAACGCGAAAATAAGCTGTGGTTTTATGGCAAAATGAAGCCATGCCATCTGAACACTCGTACCGTTGGATGGTACACTGGATGAGGCAATCCTGCCACTATTTGCGCACTAGATAGTGACGACATTGACTGCATCGCCTTTTCTTTCATCATTCCGCCATCCTAAATGTCATTTTACTCGTTATTTTATTTTATTTGTTTAACTGCTAAGTTTAAAAAAATTGTATACCAAAATATAAGTTAATGTTTTATTTTTCATTATTATGTTTTCCTAAATCGTACTTTCCATTGTTGTGTATCGTCAGAAGTCAATTGAAAAATTACATGCGATTTAATACATATACCGGAGGTTTATTTTTCAAGACGATACAGTATATTACTCAATATACGCTCGAGACACTTTTAAGGAAAGGCGCCGAGATACGTAATTGCCTCAAATAAGTTTGTATGGGAGGTTTGTGTCCCCTTACAGTAACTTAAACTTTATTCTGAACAAAGTGTATAATAACAAAAAAGTATTTTTTATTCATTAAATAATACTTGAAAAGGCGAACCTACCAATATTAAAATAAAATATTATGATACATTATTTTGACGTATATCAAAACCAAATTAGTTGGCACACCCGTACTTATATAATTAATTATATTACTCAGCTTTTTTAATGAAATAATTATGAGAATCGGTTCAGTAATTTAAAGATCACCTCTACCGTTTTTATATTAGTCTGGCATTTGTCATACTCCGTCTGACGTCTGACAACTGTCAATACTGAATACATGTCTGCAGACAACACTTGCTTCGCCATGCCAGCTTGAGGAGACGATTGTACACTATCTCACCACGTACACTAACCCTAGCATAAAATATGAATACTAATATTGCGCTCCATCTGTTGTCTAAGTAAAAGTAGTTATTCGCACAAATTTAGTTTGAACATTTGCTCTAGTCTAAAGTATATATATATCAATGTTTTTAAATTATTAATACACGAGTACCGTTCAAAAATACGCGTAATATGCCGCATAAGGCTATAAGTGTGTAGTGTGCTAATATTCTTTGAACTTTTATGAGACGAGCGTTTTGTATTGTAGACCTACTTTTGTTTATTTCTTTAACGTTGGACATAAAACGCTTGGAAAGTAACTTCGGAAAGTCAAGGTTGTGTCTATAGTCGGCTGTTAACAGTATAATCGATTTGCTGATAACGCAAAGCGTGTCGTACTTTAGTAACAGTTATAGTTATATTAATATAGCTTGCATAATAATATACACTTACCACTTTGAGTTTTGCTTGAATTTCTCTTAATTTTCGCCTCGCTAATACTTGTATATGTGAAGAGACTTGTTTTCGTGTTCTTGTTTTTCCCGTTCTTAATTTAATATATCTTGCTATCAGCTCATTTCTTCCTGAAATAATATGAAACATATTTATAGCAAGATTTAATATTCCCCATTTGCTAGAGTAAACATTCCTTAGTCGAAAACACCTTCAAATATAAATCTTAATGTTATAACATGAAGCGAAATCCATTTTAATTTTATTAATTGAAATATCACGAATTACGTCGTGAAAATGTAAATACAACGGGGAAATGTTGTCGGTGCTGCTGGCTCGTCGGTACCAAGTAATTTTCAAAATGTTTTGAATAGCTATTTTCAATGATTGAAACTGCAGTCGGGGCTGGAATGCAAGAGAGGATTGCATGGCGGGAATGCGAACGGTCGTTGTTTAAATAAATTTTGTTATCCGTTTCAACGAAACGTAACTGGCATTTTATTATAAAAAAATGTGTGCTATTTTTCTAATTTTATTTCTTTTCTATTTTATTTTATAAAAACAATCACTGTATAACCGTTATTGTTACGATAGTAATTCGTGACATCTGGCGCGAAAGTTAATTTCATGGAGTAGACCAGAAATAGAATTCTGTCTTCATGGCTCATGGAAGTATAAAATAGAAACATCTAAATAACAATGTGACTTTTGGGAATAGCGCGTCATCGCATTAAGCTATATTGAAAGTTCTCTATCTTTTATTTAAAAATACAGGTTCATAAATAATGATAAGAATTATCGCAACACGTATTTTATTCTTTTCGTTATTCAATATGAATAACAATCTCAGTTTCAAATAAAGTTAAAATGTAAACACTCGAATGAAGAGATTGTTAAGCTGAACTAAATTGAAATCTCATTGAATTTGGGGAATGTGCTGGTGACGAGACAGCTAGTGCGAATTTAATTAACCCCTTACTGCCGTTCTATGCAGACACATGACTAGCATTTCATTCCCATATATTTCAATAAATCCATTAATATTTCAATTACTTTAATCTGTATTGTGAGTCTAGTAAAACTGCTAATTAGCATCATTCGAAAGATTAACAATCATTTTAACAATCGTGAAATTGTTATTATATATTTGTGTCGTTTGAAAAGTAACTTTACAACGTAGTTATAATTAGTCCCTTAAGAGCTATATAACAAATTGCTGTTAACACAAATTAGTTAACATAGTAAACAGGTCGTAAGTTGGGCTCAGCGATATCGGTGGCCGCGAATCGGCATTAAGAGTGCTTTCACCCGAAACATCGTGTGCATCTCTATAAATAGTGCACTGCTGAGAAGGATCCACTCTACGCGTTTCTATTCTACAGTGAATAGAAAAACAAGAGATCATTATTTATTAGTTCGTTAGTTAGCTAATTTGGTCCGATGCCAGTGAGACGCCCGCCACGCTCTCGCGCACTCTACGCGGATCCCCCGTGCGTGTTCTCTAAACTTACTATGAATACTAACAATCATGGATTTCTGTCGTATTTATTAAATCGAAAACAACGACACAATACGAGTGGTATGGGGCTTTTTACGTAAATATCATGACTTAATATATTGGAGCCTAATGGTAATTTATTCGATAACTTGAGAGGTTATTGGTGATCCATCAGAAATACATTAGATCGCACTTTCAGGTATGGGCCTCACGATTGTTTAAACTTGAAAATGTTTTGAAAGTCTCAAATATATCTGATTTCATCGATAAAAGAAACATTAGAGAAGTTTCTAAAATAGGCGACGACGTTACCGAATTTTACGCTGACCCAAACAGAAGCTATGCGAATATCCAAGTAGCAGTGAAGGGTTGAGTTGCGACGGGTCTAAGGAGGATTTCTTGGGAGACAATCGGGAGTTATGCCTGAAGTCGGGCGGGGCGCTAAACATCAGGCGCGGGCGGCCCGCCCCTTCTTTATATTTTCTTACTGCGTTCGCCGCCTAGCGGCGCGGCCGGGCCCCTTACACGCTCGCTCGCTCACTAATTGCGCATTCTTCGCATAGTTTAGCCCTCCCGGCGAACCCCTCACTGCCGCCCCGGACCACGTGAAGCCGTGCGCCGACGAAACTTTCATACTTTCAGGATATTGAGCGGTTTTGAATGTCTTAACTCACGAACACGCCGACAACGGCGGTTGAAGACGGTCCCTTTGTACAACTGCTCCAAACTATACTCAGCCCACCGTTCGCGAAACTTGAAAGTGTACTATTTACTATATGCGCATTGTGACATAACTTATATATGCAACGATAAATATAAATGCGATTAAAAAAATTATCTACTTGAGATCATATTATTTATAGACTCGCGAACATAATTAAACGTTGCACGCATGAATTCGTTCAGAAGTTCTAAAATAAAGTGTGCAGTAAACGCAACATTGCGTAGTCAGTAGATTTGTTCTGGGGAAAACACGAGGGTGCGGAACGATGTTCGGACAAGTAAGGGTGACGATCTTTTACAACGTTAGATTAAAGCCAGAGGACAGACACGTCCACGAGTAATGTGGCCATATATTGCACGGACGACGCGTGTCCGCAATTATTATATATATAGGTAGGTAGGTAGGTTGTATTATATCACATATTATTTAAAACATTATTTAAAGAAACTTGCAAATACAATAGTCCGCAAAAATATTTAAATGTTTATTTTAAACATGACTGTAGCTTAAAGTTTTAATACTACGGAGTGAGAAAACTTAATTTGCATTTTAAGTTCAGTGATTACATTTCTTTCCGCCCTGTAAATCACTTAAGGTGGACACTTGGTCCTTCCAACAAATTTGTTTAGCAATTCCATCTGCTAGAGACTGAGAGGACAGTCATTTAATTAAACCCGGAGTGTAATGTTGGCGCGAACTTAATGTACGTCCGGTGGTATAATGAAGCTACCATTTAATGTGTCATGTCAATTGCCTGACTTAACACTTGCAATTTGAAATTTGAACAGTCATATATTACCTATCTAAACAAAAATTAAACAAGCACTAGATAAATTAAATTTTAAAGAATCATTTACTCTAATCGGTAATTCAGAAAAGGGAAGGTTCCTTTCTGAGTGGCAAGCGTCACGTTCCACTAACGAGCTTCTTAAGTTAACATTGTAACGTGAAAAAATGCATTTTCCCTGCTTTGGTATTCAACTATTCGAGCTTCACAATTAACATTTATAAAAAGCTTTATTATTTTCAGTAATTGTATGGTGATAAAAGACCACTTTTCTACATTATATTAACTGTATAATAATATACGAGGGATTTTGTATGTGAAATATGTGACACAAGTTTAATTTTTGCTGTTTTTAATCATTAAAGTTGCCATTGTGTAGCCTAAAGAGCCTCGCTTCCTCGAATCGGCGACATCGGCCGATCGAAAGAGATAATAATTGTCAGTTCACGTCTTTTCATGGAATCCTATTGCGCAAACCGCTTTGTCGGTCAACTTGAATACGATGCCTTTTGTCTTGTACTGTCTCCATTGTTAATTTTCGTCACAATAACCTTGATAAGTTGATATCGTTTTATGAATTCGATTAATTGACACGTAATGAATGTGTGCCTTGCCTCTTATTACACCAATTTTATATTAACATTATTAACGTGCAATGTGTCTATTTAGTCGTAAATTCATTTTAAATGTAATATTAGATTATAATAGGATTAATTTGTGAACTTACCGTACATCTTGCCTTCGTCTGAAAGTATAATCTTACGTCTACCGCATGGTGGATATATGGCCAATGCTTCTTGAAAACTCTGTTCAATGTCTGGACTCCAAACTCCCTCCGCATCTGCCGCTGACAAATCCTGTCAAATTATAAAATCCTATTGTAAGGATAACATTACACTTCATTTAAAAGTTTTACAGTATATTGATAGAATATATAGTAAATATTTCAACTTTCAATAGAGTATTATTTTGGGTAAATACAGTTTTAATACAAAACTCAGTAATAAGACATTAAACAGATGTCTTTTAGGCGTGGGTTCTTCGGATACTTTCAAATAGAAGGCTAAGAGTGCGTCATTATAATTAATGGTCTCGATTCTATTCTCAAAAGAAAATAAAAATAATATAGTGCGTTCGTTTAGTAGAGAATTGAAAACAGGTGATTCATAATACTAGGAAATCTCTCGAAGTATGATTCTTACCTACTACATAAAACAGGCAAAATAAACATTCTCATTTGCGAAAATAGTATTACTAACATATGTATTTAAACGCACGTATTTGTTTCACGTTCACGCTATAAAACTATCACATAAAATGCGAAATTATTTGTGATGAAAATAAAGACATTAACAAACCCTAGGTAAAGAAGTAATAAAATATTTGCGATTTCGATTTAATTATCATGGCAATGGCTGCGTGAGTGTGTTTAACGTTTGAGTTTACTAAATACAGATGTTAAGTTTTGCAAGCATATAAATAAACACTAGTAATGAAAAAGTCGTCAATGTCTAATATACACTCATGCAACTTGACTGGTGATGTTATAATAAATAGGTATATTGGCATACGTTTATACTATTAGTTCACCTTTTCATCGTCACTGGCGTCGCCAACATCGAGGTGTTTGGCATCAGCGCCGCCCGAGCCATTGGTGTCGGGCGCGCCGGCCGCCGTGCTCCACGGAGACGCAATGGTGCCGGCCGCGAGCGCGCCGCTCGCTGAAACAGAACAAAGAGAATATAATACTTCATACTTTATTTTTAAATTACTATTATTAACTTCATTAAATATTGCAATAAGCAAACTAATTTGTCTTGTTTATTAAAACAATTCGTGCTGATTTAAATATTTTAAATTGTAAAACGCAGTAGGTTTATAAAGTGCGTGCTGACGCAAGCGGTTTGTTTGTTGACGTATGGCGCGGATGCTTGCCATGTAAACTTCCAATAGAGATGCGAAAACGTCGGCGCTAACTGGACCAAATATTGCTTACATAATTCACTTTGATAAGAAATGTGTATTCAGCATTATGGAGGTTTTAATTTTAAAAAATACTTCACCTAAAATTTCGTCTGAACTTGGAAATATTTTAAATCAAACCTAAATAGTATTAATTCTAAATAACAATTTAATTATTTATTGTGTACATAACGCGTCACTTGTATAAATATCATGGAGTTTTTATCTTTCAAGGTACAATAACACTTTAAATTTGCGGTTGGCATTTTATTTTTTGGTACAACATGGCCGGGTTTAAAATTATACACATTTTAACAATGTATTTATATTTCACAGTAATTCATAAAATGTGTAATATTTTAAACATAATATTCCAGCAACAGGATAAAAGTCGAACCAGCCATGAAAATATCCAAGTGCCGAACGAGACTTGCTTCGCCAATATCCGAGAACACGGAGTCTTAGACATTCCGAAAATGTTCATATTTACTGCTAGAAATATGCAGGTATGAAACATTTATAATATAAAAATATCAAACGAGAGAATTTCGTTATGAAGATCGAGAGCTCGGAAGTTAAAGCGGGGAAAATATGCAAACCCGCGCCCGCACCCGCACCCGCACCCACCTCCGCGTCTCTGTTATACAAACAGGTAGTCTGTTTGTTCAATGCACTTTTACACAATGTTGTTGTTGTTGGAAATAATATTACAAATTAAAATTAAATTAAATTTATAAAATTAAAATTTGTATTATTAAGTGGACAAGTGGCCATTGTTGAACGTGACAATGATACCCTAAAGTCGTCATCACAAAGAGCACATAGCAAACATGCAATAATTAAAATAATAAAGTATCATGGCTGCTCCCCTTGCTTTCATTGTGCAAATATGACAAGTGTCGGCAATAAATGGATCCCTCGGAGAGAGCAAGGACCCTCGTTGCATGCACTGATGTATTATATTTAGTTGTGTATTAAATTGCGTGATCGGCGAATCTTCCGTATGCGTAAATGAGAGATGAAGATTAAAATTTAAAATACGAAATAAATATGTTAGGAAATCAATTTTATCTCGCTGATTACGCAATTTAATTCATAGTGAAATAATACAACATCAGTTTATGCACCGAGGGTCTTTGCTCTCTCACAGAGATCCGACAATAAGGAAATATTTTTTTATAAATAAAATATTATTTAAGATTTTAATGTTTGATCACGTCAAGTACTAATATTACGATTATGCTCAATTAAATATCTCATTTTCACTCAATGATCACACAGTTGGAGTTGTAGGGCGGGGGTCGTCGGGTTTCCACCACCTGTGTGTCGGTCCCCGTTTCCCTGTTTGCCGGCGAGGGGTTGCTACTAAAGTATGTTAATTAATTTTTGGTTGACCATCCCATGTTATACGTGCTTAAATCCGTCGAGATCGAGTTTTGTGGTTTTCATGTTTGTTTTTAGAATCAGAGTGTCAGTTTATTAAACAATGCTATGGAGGAAGCTTTGAAAGTACACTTTTTCCGTGTCAGTTATGTATGTTTATTACTGTTACGGTTACCATTAAGCTATATTCCACCCTTCCGAGGTATGGAATTATATATCGATATTAATTAATTGGGCATGAGAAGATAATATTAAACGAGTGTTGGTTCCTTGATATAGATGTGGGTGTATGGCGGGTAGAGGCTCGTTATTGAATCAATAGGCTGAATTCGAGGCATGAATTTCGTCGCCCTATGCCATTAATTATTCAATAGACACAACACCTCCCGACTTATTATTTATTGGAAATAAGGACAACGGATTTCGATTAAAATTTCAATCGCCCATCAAATATGCGGTCTATTGTTACATTATTAATTTAAATATCTGGGTTGAATATTTTAAAAAAGAAGTTAAGTAAACATAAAAAAATAGAAGTTATCTACGCACTGGAACATGCAAATTTTAGGAAGATAATTTTGGTTTTTTGATATGACATTTAAAAAAAAATACGTAAAGGATGATTGGGTATTAATTTTTTTCAAGGCCTTAAAAATTGGCGCGTGTTCAACATAACTGTTGCTTTCATTCCCGTAAGTTTGAGTATCACCGCGTATTTTTTCAATGGTTGACTTGTTACCGCGTAGAAATAAGATTATCATGGCAGGAGGGCGACGCGTGAGTCACAAGGCACTATGCCAAATAAAATGAGCGAGAAAGCATTATGTACATTTAACCTTTAGAGAAATTACAGCTTTAAACATAGGCAAGTAGAGTACAGTTAGTAAATTTACAAATAGATTCACTGATTCATTAGTTTACTGACTGCAGAATAAATTTGAGATTGTAGTGATCGCCCTTTAGGAGACGTTACGACTCATTTTACGTGCTATGAACTAAGTATGTATTAATACAATCAAATCCAATTATATAACTAACAACAACTCGGTTCAATTTACGAATAACGTACCTTAATAACGACAGTGAATATAAAAAAATGTTACGTTATTTTTAATATTTACTAATTACTTGGTACAAAATTCTTCATATTATTCTTTATAAATACTCGTATATCTTTAATTAAATAAACTAATTTAAAACATTGAAATGAAAGCAAATTTAAAATATAACATAGTATCGATCTCTTATATTTAGCCGTATATTGTAACTATTATCGGCGTTTTCTGGGAAATTTACTTGTTTATTTGCTGTTAAATTTATATTTTATGATAATTATATTTGTAGAGTTATTATTTTGTATAATTAATTGTAAGCCTTGTTTATTCATATTTTTTAGTTATAGAGTAAATGAAATTTAAAATATGAATAGTGGAATTGTGGGAGGGAATTTCCAATCAAGTTAGTTAGTTATTATTGAAATGCAACAAACTTTATTGTTAACTTTGGTGTTAACTGTTTGTTACCTATGATGATAGTACTTAATATAAATAGATAATTTTATTTGCAATTTATACAACGAAACTTCCTTTGCGATCGTCGGAACGATTATTATTCCATTAATCGCGATTCATCTCGGCGTTTCACAATAAAGGGGTCGCTTGCGGCGTGGTTGCCTATACTCGGCGGATGGTACACTGCCCGTAGCCTGAATTATAGGCGTAATATTACTCAAATATAATATAGAATCCGGTAACAAAGAGATACTTATGAAATTAAGGCGATAAATCAGCGCGACCCGAGCGAACAACGGTATGAATGAGCAGGAGAACAGGGGCTGGCGTGTATGTAAATAATGTATACGAACTTAGAACGAATGTAGAAGCCTGCCTGCTGAATATAAACTACTTTTGCCAATATTACACGTGCTCAATAATAGTCAACGATTATGCATTCGATACATCCTTTCTGTTTGAACACGTAGCGGTCGGTTGATACGAAAGTGTAAGCATGTTTTACTGATAAAAGTGTAAGAAATTATTTTCACGGCTTTGTCGTATTGCATGAAGTGATTACGATCGAAATATCAGAGACAACAACGGTTAAATAAATTATAAGTAAAATGTTTATTTAATAAGAAAAATATAATTTTCGGTGTGCCCAAAAATATTGGAAACACAGCTATGATCAAATATTACATAAAAACCTATGTCAATAACAAATAATTATTTTAAGGTCAATGTTAATGTAATAATTCATTTCCACGTAACACAAGTTAGAAAGACGTGTCATTTAATTGTTTTTTAAGTAGCAGGTGCAATCTGCATCGTTGGTGGTTATGACGTAACTGATACGATAGCTGAACATTGGATACAGTACACTGAATATGTAGGTCCGATGTACTCGCTCAACACTCTCGTCTCACGCTTAATCGATACAAAATAATTCTAGCGTGGTAAAGTAATTATAATAGTTTGCAAAAATATACCTAAACACGCGAATTATATGTTTTAAAACTTTCCACCTGGTCGTTGTACACCGACTTAATTAGTAATTAGCCCTTAATGATTGCTACCTTATCTTAATCATATTTATTTAAGTTAAAAGATTTTATGTGGCTTTCTGCCACGTTTATTTTGTGGATTAAAATAATAATTATAACATACTTCATTTTAAATCAGTTTATTAGTTATTCCTTAATGTATTTTTCTGTTACAACTGTTCCTTTTGAATAATATGTGGTGCCTTTATTATAAGTTTTTATTATTCTTATGATATTACGCATGTCGAACGTGACATAAACTGTTTTCTTAGCGTGGTCACACTCACACCAGCTCAGTGTCGAAAACAATCAATTCATGACTAACTTCCCTCACGATGTGTGATTTTGTACAATGTTTGCTGAATATTAAATTGCTCTATATTATAAATTTTAATAAAAACACAATTTAACGGAAGTGATTTTAGACATTACACTGGGGTAGTAGCACTTGTCTCCGCTTTTGGACTATAGGCACTCTAGCTAACTTCAGGCGAAGTGCGGACACATAGTAGACTAAAATACCATAATAAAGGAAGGAAGGAAGAATAAAAAATATAGGTATATAACAATTGATATAATGAATAATTTTTAATGATAATAATAGGTATCTTCAAGCCAATAATTGATACTACATTGGCATTATTGTGATAGGAGCAATATATCGAAGTAAGTATATTGGTTTAAGTATGTAGACAATGTTGATAGATACTCGTAAAGGGCAGTTACGAGTACTTAGTGAGTAAGGTACGCGGCTAATATAATCAATGTGTAATATAGAAGCAACTCCAAACAATATAACTGAACTAACAACTATGCGAACAACGCTCGTTTGTGCAACAAGTTTTGTAGCTTCGAGATAGAAGCTTTCATATTACAAAAGATTATTACATTTCAATTAAATTCACTTCTCGTTTATAACATACTATTGTTGAGTGTGTTTTAAGTATTTACGAAAATTGATTACTTTAAAAAAAGTATACGCCGCTCATTTTTCAATAGTGCTGTTCTGTTATTTTAAAACAGATACTTCTTACTGCTATGTCAACCCCACCACCAATTAATTCATGACGTTAGAGCAGATTCATCGATGGTAGAATCTCTATTTGCATTATAGGTAGCTAAAAGGAAGATACAGTGACATATCAAGTGGATACATAAGTTAACTTGAATGTGTGTCAAAATTTAGACTGAGCCATCTATGAGGGTGGTGAAATCGCTACACTACGAATAAAAAAAAATTGTTAATTGTTCTTGTCTTTATTTATATCTATTTATTTAAATATTACAAAAGCCAACTTGTATGTAATGATTCGTATATTTTGAAATATAATATCATACTAAGTGCTTTGTAAATCTCCGTGTAATTTCATATTTAAAAGTCTCACATTAATTATCCAGTGGTAATGAATGCAGTAATACCTACTAATACACTATAATATCCCGTCGTTGGTATCAAGTATAATTGGATTGCAATGTGAGACATGTCTATGCGGAAGAATAGTGGCATCGGCTCTCATTACAATGTGTTTATTTCATTCTTGGAACACCATGGGAACATAGAATACTTACATTTATATCCTCCAATTAGCCTATATTTAAAAAATGCAAAAGTTCTTTAATATAATGCAGTTTACAAAGTGTATAAGGTTAATGTTGTAGTTGAACTATTTAGTATGCATTTGGAAAGGAATCGAGGCGAGAGCAATAAGTTGGTACCCGCGATTTGCATAGATTGTGGTGCGGCGGGCGGCAATGTAGACGCGGGTTTGGTGATTTACTCCCTCGCCCACGCGACATTATACAACGATACAATCTGTATTCTGTATCCACTTTGTGATGTGTAAGTTGAGTGAATTATTTTTGCGTAATTTGTTGTTTATCATAGCCAATAATATGCTTGTTTTGTGTACCTTTAAACTCTAGTATCGAATATACGTATAATTAGGAACTGCAAGTAGGCGAATATAACGAGAGGAGTATGTCTTGTTAACCTGGACGGCGAATCAATCAGCCTGTTCCGACTTGTCTTCGGATTGCACGTTAGCTTAATACCAAGCCAGTACCCTCTGATCAGATACAAATGGACAATTAAATTCTAATTCTAATCTAAATCTTGTTGAGCGAGTAAACGGATTAATCGTCATCGACGTAGAGCAGTAGGTATAGAATGTAGTCGCCAAGTCAAGGAGTTACTGTGGTAAAATTACACTCATTTACTGCGGTAACAACGTCCGCGGCACGCGCGAAATGTTGCCGACGACTATTAGCAGAATTCTTTCCTTGCAATAGAATATAAAAATGCAAGGAAAAAACATAGTTCTTGTGACATCGCCACTACTAATAAATATACCGACGATTTAAATGGAACTTTATTAAAATAATATTATTTATATATACAATATACGACTAATTAAAATTCCTGTTTATGTATAAGTATTTATTAATAATTCTTTCAGATATTTTAATATTAATATATTCATAAAATTGAAGTTTAGTGTCATTACATTTTGTTCTTTTGATAGTTAATACAGACAAAACAATATTGCAGTAGTTAATGAGCTGGCAGTTACTATGTCACGCAACCAATGGCTTCACTAATGGAAATACTAATGGCAATTAGAAAATAGCAACTCTGGTACATTGCACGAATGTACTGACTTCTGTAACATAATTTCTAATGCGGGTTGCGGATAATATTCGATATAATTACATTTAAAATAATCATAATAAATAATATAATATAATAATATAATAATATAATATAATAATATAATAAATAGTAATAATTATTACACTTGATTTTATTTTAATATATTTTTTTTTATTAATCAATTTAAATTTTTTGCGGCTTACTGTATCGTTTGTTTTATTTTTTAAATTAGTTTCAAATTACCGCTTTTATTTTGTTTATGAAGTTATTTGTTGTTGTGAATAACAGGTTAATGACGTGGCGTCATGTCATTTATTGCAAGTTCATGAATCGAATGGCAAATTTTAAAAGATATACCTACATGTAATAAATGTAGGTAGGTATAGGTAGCACAATATATCTTCTAACTGTAAAGGCGTCGGTCACGGGCACTGTGCCAGCGAAAACAGTGTCCGGTAAACTCGGCTACAAGCTTCCGTTCTCTGAACAAATGGCGTAAACAACGATATACCACGGAAACTTGCATGTTTCAATGACATTACGGTTTTCAATTGGCCAAATCAATCTAGGTAATTACAATTATATCGTAAGAATAATATTTTTATTTATCATCTAATTATTAAGTTGATTAATATGTATAGCATTTTTAAATTAATGGCTAATTCGTTTATAATCGTAAACTTCAACAAGGAAATGAAGTCATATTTTTTTATTACACCAATAATTTAAGTCCCAAGCCATAAAATTTAAGTAGGTCGGACTGATCAACCGCTGATTGGTGGAGTGTTGAGCTACGATTCCCAATCTTTATGTAATTGATCTCTCACCTTATCACTAATCAACGTTACTGACAGTAGCTTGAATTAAAGAATAAAAGAGTATTTAAACTCATAGAAAACATGTTTCGGTTTTACGTCTGAACTGAGCTTTTGTAGAACTATAATCTTCTTTTAAAAGAACCTCGTAACACAATAGTTTTACACATAATTGTTTGAGGCAAACTGGCGCCAACCATAACTTCGTGCATTACATTTAGAGACAATGTCTGACCCTTTTTAAACCCTCACTTCTGAATATTAAATACCTACAGGATGGTGTAATATCTGAGCCCTGTGTGAAAACGAAAATATATGTATATAGGTATATAGCTATTTCAATGGCATAAATATAATTGTGTATTTTTGTCTACCACGCAGGTAAATCAGTAAACTTGCCTATACAAGAACTATCTTAGTGTACTACGCTCATTAATTAATTTATGTTATTGTAATAGCGTAATATTATATTAAAATAATGACAAATGCGTTCTCGTATATTAAGCGGCGAATTTATTAAGGCCGGGAACATGACATAAATACAAAGGGTGCAGGCGTCTAAGTTGTCAAACGAGAACTTTTTATCGGTCGGCCTGTCGACGTTGCATTGAAATTAGTGTTGAATAATGCATAGGTTGTCCCCGCCTCCACCCCTTTCTTTGTGACGTGACGAAACTGATTTTCGTGCTAAGTTCAACCAAGCACCTGTGTTGATGATAACGATGTACTATTTTGGCAAAATATAACTTAAAATTAAAAAAAAAAAAATCCTATCCAATGTTAGTTTTGAGCAAACGAGCAGAGGTCAACTTCAGGTTAAATGTCAATAAAACTCATTGTAAGATCGTTGAATGTACTCAATAAAACATGACGAATACACCGTGTAAAATTGTAAGCTCTACATTTTAAAGTAAAAGTGTAGAAGATCGTGCTGTCTCGAGAGTCCAGTGATCAGAGAGGAGCCAGTTTCACTTCCGGTGGCTTTTAAATCCAATGATCCGTTTGAAATACAACCAATATCCGAAGCAAATTCACCGAGATTATGTTTATATTTAACAACTTGATCTCTATCAAAATATGCAACTGACTGACTTGTGAACATTTAATACTATTCTATATTACTTACAATTCTATTTCAGACTTTTATGAGTAATGTTAACAGAGTTTTGTCAAATCTTGTTTGTTCGTTTACTTTAATATGACAATACATATAACATGTAACCCATTTAATTAGCATATTATAGGTTCACGAGGGTTTCAAAGAAGCAATTATTGAGAAGTATCAGGCTATCGGTATAAAATAAAAGTCCTTAGATATTTATGTTAAGTTTCCTTTTCTCTATAGGATATTGTAAATATTGAAGACAGCCCTGGTCGAAGTGAATGGATCCGTTACAATGCCAAATCGAGAAAGCTCGAACACTTCACGCCGAGCACAATACTTGGCTTTACGACATCGTCTTGAGCAAAATTAAAATCAACGTATACCGATTCTCGAAAGGTCACAGTCACAGAAAGCCACGAAGCGGGTTAATGTTACTATACCTAACTACATTAAATGCGGGAATGTTGCTACGTTTATTGACAGTAGGATACAAAAGACTATTATAATGAAACACAAGAAAGAGAAAAGTACACCAAACTTTTTAATTGTATTCAAAGTTATCTTTGTAGTTAGCATCTTGGTAAATAAACTCGTCACATGTACAGTTGTCTAAAAAATTAAACATTTACTATAACAATAAACGTCTAATGAAGGGCTGTTTGCCATGGTTCCTCTTTTATCACAATATAATTTTAAATAATTGTATGATAAAAAGATTAAATATTAGTTACTTAAATCAAGTATGAAAAGAAAATGAAATTGAAAAAGAAGAAACTGATAATGTCGATATCGATGATTATCATGTAGTGTTTAGAACACAATGAAACAGGCTGCCCACGCGCCAACGATGATTCACGATACGCCGACGCTACTCAACTATCCGACACAAGCACTGTAAGAGCAAAAACATTACCTACTTTTGAATAAGTTCCCTTTCTCTTTCTATAACTTTGAAGCGCAAAACTGGCGCTCGTAAGCGCCACCTAATTATATGCACCGTATTGTTTCAACAATATAAATCTTGGTCTTGTCAAATTCGACAAATGTAACAAATTTAAATACTTAAATTTAAATTAATATAGGTACTTAAATCTTAAAAGCGGAAAGTTTAAAATAACATGTATCTCAAGATGGCCGTGATGTTTGTATGAATACATGCCAAATGGCCCATAAACGCTTGAAGTGTGATAAATTCTACATGTAATTTGGATTATCGTACGATGACAAACAAACATTAAAATTGTTTATTTTTAAACAATACAAATTGTTTAATGAAAAGTAGAAGAAAGGTTGTAAATGTGAATTAATTATAAAGTATGCAAATTCCATTCACAATATAAATATTATTAGTTATAATATAATTACTAATGTTCACTGAACGAATGCAACTAAGCATGACGCTTTGACGGCCGGTGGCCATGAGCGGGCGTACACACTGTAGAGCGGCCTGCGTGATACGTAGAAATGGTGACTCATAGAAAGAGCCTCGATATATTAAGAAATAACGCGAAGGAAAAGGACAAAACTCAAGAACCGGTTTAAGATTTCGAGTTTAGATTCGATATGTTCCCTAGCTGAGCCGAATCAGCCGAACCACTCAAGTAGAATTGTTCCTATCATCATCAGGGAGCTTGATAATCTCACATTAGAGTTTAGTTTTTTATTTTATTTGTAAAGTGACTTTAAACTCTACTCCTAACATTATTGGCACAAGTACTGTGTTATTATTGTTTCTGGCAATTATCTTATCAGCTAAGGTTACCTACTGAACATTTTCTTTATCAAGAGCACATGAGCTTCAAAATTACTCCATTGTGGTGATGTCATCGTCTGCTTCGGTCCTCGCCTTATCTTACGTTGATAAAGCACGGTTTCTTTAGATAATACTACTTAGAACGTTCAACGCTCTTTGGTAAATGGAATGTTTTTGTTTATGTCAAAATTAGCTCACCTAACTCTTATGTCTCTTATCAATATCTAGTTTGTAATAATCTTATTATCGCATTTATAAAAGTTAATTTCTTCTAAACGTATTATACATTTTCAAAATTAATTCTAAATCAAAAAAATGTCTTTATAACGCTAATTAGCGATCAGTGTTGACGGCAATGTAAATTATAAGCATACGAGTGTAGTACACTTGGTTTGCGTGTCATAATTAATATTTTTTAGCAGTGTGGCCGTCGTAAGATAAAGAAAGTTTCCGGCCGGACACGTTTACAGGAATTTTCCAAGCCGATGGAAATCATTTCACGATGAATCATCAGGGTTTTTGTTAAACAATCAACACCGCGCACAAGTGAAATTATAAAATCATTATACAAATTGTATTGTGTTTATTTACTAAAGTAAAGCGGGATTAACCATATCGTTCTTGTTTTCCTCGATGAAAATCGCGTTTGTAATCGCTTCCATATTATCTTATAGACGACGTCATTAGCCAAATACCCTTTCATTATCTTGTTTCTTAGATGAATTGTAGACACAATTTTCTGTCAGTTTTTTTTTTAAATCATGACAATATTTGGGTGTTTATTTTAATTTTATAAAATTATATATTGAAGTAAACAAATTTGAACTCTGAAGAGGAAATATCCAAATGATATCAAACAAATTCATCAAATCAAAATCTTGGTGTAATTCATAATATACTGATAAAAGCTACAAAGGAACTAGCTGCGGGTGTATTATAGTAAAGAAACAAGTTATATTTATTGTAGGCCAACAATCGTTAAAGCTACTGTTATTACGACAGTCTGTGCTTGCGCCGGTAACCGGTCCGGCAACTCCAGCCACACTGCTCTGCCGTTGCATCGATTTTGTTCTTAACACTCTCACGTCAGAGTCTATTATCAAAAGAAAATATAGTCCAAGGAGCTTCTGCTTTCTCCGTTAATGCTTATAATATAATTGAATCCTTATCAGATGATTACTAATATTCGAATTCATTGACGTTTATTATAGTATATGTATTTCCACCATACAATTGGCACATTGACTAGTAACGTGATGTGTTTTATATGGCTACATACGTAATTATAGCAAACATGCAGAAGGAAAGTATCGATTGGCTGGAAGTCAAGAGGTGAATGTTGCGTGAATGCAAGTTATTTTAGGAAGAAACCGGCTTGCGTTTTGCAGATTTATGTGCATATTATTACATATACCCAATTTCAATACTGCTTTGTCTGAAGATCACCAATCAAATTTCAATTAGGCGAATAAAATTGATTATTCAATCATTGGCAAGAAGACCCACACACTGAAATTATCACCTGAATTGATGCCAAAGTGTGTGATTGATTGACATTATGTGATATACATCTAATATCGTGTAGGCGATGAATAGGTTATGTCAAAGTAATTCATTTACTATTGAATATATTGAAAGTATTTAATATTTCAAATGATATTAATGGGATTCAACATCCGTTGAAGCACTTTAAAATTGGAGCTAAGATTAAGCTACATTTAGCCACCGAAAATTATTGTCTGACGTGCTGGAAATTGCAACACAAAATCACGAATTTAGGAGTCGGCAATTACTGCCGGAATATTGTGCTCCGAGCGACGCACCTGCAGGCGCTACGGTTCATTCATGAAGAGAACAAAATAAAACTGCGGCGAGAGGTTGAGAACAATCCACGGCAGTTAATAACAGTTGGCTTTTCTTAGAAACACTACAGAATAAAGGCTTTAGCGGAGGAACTTCTCCGTCTCTGTCTTACACTAGTCGTGTGAAAAGGAGGGACTGGGCGGGGCGACTATGTGGTGGTGTTATGTCATGTTGCAAGTGAGTGTGGGCGTACAAACAACTGTGCATCAACTGCATCTTTGCAACAACTCGACATTAGATCAAATGATTAATTATAATAACTATGTTTTAACAAAAATAAACCTCTTAACGTTTCAACTGTATACAGCTTATACATTATAGATACCTTTATTCTAAAAAGGAGGGGTTGTAAATGTCGATAGAGCTAAAGGGCATTAATAATTAGCCAATCCATCGCTTGAACCTTCCAATAACGGGTGCACTAGGAATTTCAGTTAGTACCGTTATTAAGCAAAATCGAATAAACAAATAGCCTAAGATTTGTGACTTTCTAACAAAACTAATTTTGTTAAATACTATAAAGAGTTTCCTGATACCAATTTTGTATTCTAATTTTCTGGAAGAATATTGAGTTGATATAAATGAATAAATACGAATTAGGAATTGTTTTAATGACGCGAACATTTTATATTATTAATTCATTATTTGGATGGATGACAAATCAGCCTCGTGTTAAATTTGACCACAATATTATTAAGAGTCACCATGTATTTTAGCTGTTAGAAATTCACTTTATAATTGGATGTGTATTTATAGTAACTTAACTTTTGTATTTATCATATTTATATTAAATGTAGTGATTTATAAAAACAAATTCGATAAGAACGCAAATCGCTCTTAATAAATAAATAAAAAATGATACGCTCGTCGTTTGGAATAAATTCAGTAGGAAGGAAAGATATATTCTTCAGAACGTTTTCCTATGCCGCTCCTGTATCTCTTACCGAGGTTGGCGTAGTAACCGGCTGGATGCATCATGATGCTCACGGTAGTAAGGATTCCATTAATCACTTACCTATAACAATAAAAATACATTTTTAAATAGAAAATTTAATTTTAAAAATATTTATATGATTCCGTTTTTAGGAAATGGAATGAATTCCACATTTAGCCTAAAATTCTGTATATGAGAACATGTGCCCGCATGCATATTCTAACTGTGGCATGCGGTGGAGAGCACACGTGGCAGGCACGACCACGAGCCGGCTGCTAGTTGCTCGGTCTACGGAATCTCACCAAATGCCTGGAATCAATTCAGTTTACGTGGATGCCGACGTATACAGGCATCCAGCATGCATACGTTACGGAAGCATCTCCGCCGCATGGAATTTATACCGGGACTGTATAATCCGATTGAATTCAATCTAATTTATAATATTATAATTAGCACTATGTTTTATTCATATTGCAAAGATAATGTTCTGCTTCTTAAGTTGCGTGCGCTTAATGATTTAGAAGAGGCACCTGGAGATTGTGAAAATAACCAAAAGTCATTTATGCAAAAAATATACCTACGTGTGTATTTGGATTGACACAAGAGTGCCTACGCTGTGACTATCAAATGAATACAAATGATAAAATGTTGGTTTAAGTAGAGATAATCCTCGTAAATAGCAAATTGCCTCGTGACAAATGAGCTTCACCATTCAGCTTAGTTTGGAAATCGCGTATAATGCTGCTATTGTTAATTATTCAAGTGCTGCGTCACTAAACACACGATTTATCGTCACAAAACTAGAACAAACTATACATCCATGAAGAGATGTACGTAATGATTTCACTGTTCATAACATACTTAAACTAAAACATTGAAAAGTTAAGACAACATCTGTCTGTTTGAATATCATAATTAATCATTTCTCTAAGATAAATGTACAAACTGGTTCTTATACGAATAGTATTAATAATTGTAATTGTACACATTCAAAAGATTTACTTTCGGTATGTTGTAACCAATTTTATATTTTGTAATCATTTTTGCAATGACATCTCATACAAAACAAATAATAAACATTAAAAATATATTTTTTAATTTTTAAATTAGGTATACGCAGGTTTTAAAATAACAAATAATTATTATCGGTATACTGCTATAAAGTCTAATCTTTAATTATTTTATTTTGTTGTTGTGTTTTTAAGATCTACATTATCAATGACATAAAATTTTATCAGAATAAAATCGACATATTCTCTTCCTCAGCAATGGCAGTCAAACCGAGATCACCGGACAGATAAATCTAATCGCGCCGTTCGGATCTTTCAACTACGCTTTTTAGTCAAGACAAACTAAGAGCCCGATGCCCCCAAACATGTTATTTATTTAAATTTACTATTTAAACAGAAACTGGTATTGGACCTGTAGCTATATCGATTCATGAACTATATTAGAGAATAACAAACAATGGAATCGTATAATAATATTTGCATGGCGAAACGAGAAAACATACTTCTCATTCCAATGATTTTAGGCTATTTAATCTATACTTAGAACAGCGATAACAGTTAATATTAATATTCATATAAATATTTTAGATGTGAAATAAATATTGATCCCTTTTAACACATTGTAGTGTATATATCTGAACAAGCAGAGGACAAAAGACAAAATAAAAACAATGGAACAATGAAATACGCGGGGTGGGACCTCGCCTTGTAATGGAGTGTTCTGGTACAGTCAAACACTTTTGATATGATACTATAGAGATATAATGAATTTCAAGTGTATTTCGTTAGGATACCTTTTCAAAATATATTTAGTTTTATGTTATAGCAATAGCCTTACGAGGAAATTTATTTTGTATGACTTAAAATACCAACTTACTGGATTAATTTGGTGTTCAAAATTAATTTTATTTGACAAAAGTAATAATAATATACAAATAAGTATCTGAGCCTTTTGGTTGGCTGTTTGGTGCTGGATGAAAAAGCAGCTCGCTTGGTCCGACGGGCGGAATGCTCGGAATGGTAGGGAGCATCCGGCGGCTGCGATTGTTGCCAGTTATCACTGAATGTTTTCCACCGGGGCATTTTATACTGCCACAAAAAAACCACATAAAGGGCGGGTATGCCTCGTTTGAGCTACGCCGCCTGTGTGGGAAAATCATTGCACGAAAACTGCGACGTAAAATAAAAAATATATAAAAGTTAAACAAGCAACGAGATCACCGTGAAAAATGTACAAAATAAAATACAAATTTAATAAAGATATTTATAAAGAATAAATAAAATATATTTAATTTTGTTTACAAATATTTGAAGTTAAACAAAATAAATCGACAATAACAATAGATAAAAAAAACCAAGTACTCGTTTGTTTTGGCAAACGCGATACAATATTTATAGTATCTATCTATAATAATAGCTGCGTACTCCACAATCAATATGAATTTACTTCCAATCCAAATTAATGTAGTGCATGCGAAGTATCGAAATGAAGAAGTAATTTGCTCTTTCAACCATGGATACGTAATCGTTTGTTGCAAATGTCGCGCGATCTCACAGTAGCTTCTGCTCCGAGAATCATTAGCGAAAACGGAGCGTCGAGTCCCGGAATAGAACTGACAGCCGGGACGATTGCAGTGTCCGTGATGGATGGCGAGTGCGAACTCTTCGGGTTATTAACGCTCTTCTTAATACGCTAGTTCCCGTGCCAATAAGAAATGGCAATTTTGTCGATATTGTCCTATCTATTTATAAGAAGTGTGGATATAACTAAACAAGAAATAAGATATACTTTATTCCCCGCGCCCATGATTGGCTCATTGGAAACTTGCAGAAAATGCGACGATAAGAAAAAATTCAGTCCATTCGCGCACAAGCACTGCATAGCGACGGTGGCATTCCATGGGAATACTTCGCATATCGAGACTTAAAAGTCACCATTTACCGATTGCAGATACGCCATGGCCGAGCGAATTATCTGGTCAGTTTGCTTCACTTGTATAGCTTTGACCGTACAATGCCTTAACCCACATAATAACTTTAATAATCATTAAACCATATTCAATTCAAGAAAATAAAAACTACACATACTATAATATATATTTTGGTAGATATTATGTTAACCTTCAATTTATTTAATATTAAAAATAGGGAACCTGCCGTCTAAAGTATAAGGCGATATGCTAACGGTACGACTTGCTTAACAAAAAGCAGTCTTGCCATTATAAGCTTCGTTGTGCTTAGACAGATCTCCTCAGCAAGAGCGGGAAGATGCTTATTATAATTTACTCTTAATATTTCTTTTACATAGGTTTCATTATTAAGAAACACCAAATCTTCATTATTGTATTTAAATTGAGAAGTATAAATTCTATTTGTTTATGTTACGAAAGAATACAAAGTATAGGTTTTATTTGCAAAAAGTATTCCCTCCACTGCCCGTTCGTTGCTAATGAAGTGACACAAAAACTTCTAATTGTTTGCTTCGACATCTGCCTTGTAAACGGAGCGATGTTTCCATTAATCTGAGTACAATTTGCAAACGAGACGGCTTTTTCTTTTCTTTTATAAAATTTTATTGAGATTTTACAATTTTCTTTTAAAGTGGTTTCATTAATGATTTTTTTAAAACAAATTATTACTACAATATTGAATATGTATCCAAGCTCAATCGATAATTTGATTTGGTTTTAACTTTGAACTTTCTGAATTGCATGCACATGCACGAATAAAATAAGGACTATCAAAGCGAGTACGCGCTCCATTGCGAAATAAAACGTTGAAATAACAAGTTTAATTAAATTGCCAAGAGCAGTTTGTTGGAAACAGAAAACAAATACGTGAAATATTCCAATGTATTCACTATAGGTATACAGAATCACCGCCTTCCAGAACTCATTGCTTTGTTATATTCAAAAAATTTGGAAAGAGATTTAAGGTATATCATATAACTTATACTTCAGTATTTAGCCATCACTTAATAAGTAAATATTATAATATAATTTATGTGAGGTACGATTCTAAGGAGTCCCATCAATCCGTCTGTCGTTTATTTGAAAATCTTACGGTAATAGAAAACAGTAAAGAATTACCGTTAACCATTACTTTAAAAACAATATAGTAGAAATTAAATAAGAGAGTTTAAATATTCGATCTAATGTAGATACATTCAAATATATGAACTTAATATTGGGCCGTGAAAAATTGCATTATTCACCACAAGCCAGCGCCGAGATCAAGGCTAAGTAAGAAGCAGTATTATTTATTTACACACGTTTTATTTTATGCACGCAATATTTTAATGTTGGAACATGTAACAAATTTGTCGGAATCTACTACATCTAAAGAAGCTTCACAAAAGGAGTATCGGACTGTATTTTATACGTGATCAATCACTTAAACAGAATGTTGTGAACTCGTCCAGTCAGACGTGAACACGGTTTTCATCCAGTTCAGCGATCGCCTGGAAAATGTTATATAAAATACCAACGACACCGGTTGTATCAACGTTATCCTCATTTGTCACCTCTTTGGTGAGCAAAATTAAGATAAATAGAAGGGAAGAGAGGGTCCTTATGATTCAGATCTTTTAGTTAAATAAAGGCCGAAAAATAAACACGTTACTTATTTTAAACCTTATTTACTTGGTTTTACAGATCAGTTTAAACTGTTTGACAGCATATTACCGCAACACTGGTTATCCACAAATAGACGTACGAGAATAGAGCGAGGCTACTGGACACTCGAAACAGTCATATCTCCAGGGCGGCGAAATTTTTCAATACTGAATATTTTTTATTTATTCAGGTTACGTCACTTTAAATAATCATTGCTATCTTACGTGTGACACGTTTATGGGTCTGATATTATTTTTATACTAATATCTTAGTCAGGTTTGAATCAAGTTAGATAAGATAATGCACGTTGATATAAAGATACATTATGAGGAACAAAATATAGGATAAATGTTTAAAAAATGTGATCACTAAAAGACTGCAGTAACTGAAATTAAAAAATATGATTTATAAACGTAATAAATCCTACACGACAAATTCATACAACTATTTGTTTAGTCATTATAATAATGGGTAAATTGCTTTGAGGGTGCTCGATTCGAAAAGAAATAAGATTAAAAAGAGAGCACGACTAAATCGTGAATGATCTGTTGCGTGGTCTTGTAGGTGGTTTGGGGATTAGACCCTTTTCACTCGCAGGTCAATAAGCTGCAGGTAGCGGGCGTAATGCGCGCACGGTGGCCGATGTGTTGATTCGATTATAATTGGTGCAATATAAATATTTTCTCATAAACATTAGTACATTTGGATTCTTATTGAACTAAAAGTAAGCATATAATGTAAAAAATACTTACTAAATAATAAATTACGTTTGATTATCTCATAATTATTTTTATCTTATCAATTATGTTATTGCCAATCACATGTAATTTTCTAAACATTTGTTACAGTGTATGAAAATGCAACATTTTCATACACTGTAACAATTATATTAATGTTATAGGCAATCTATTCCTCATCAAGGCAATGAGTTGCTAAGATTATTATTAAGATTGTCACGTAATTTATGCTTGAACTACACCACAAATTTGTATAATATACGCTGACTATGAAAAGAGAGCAAGTAAGGGAAATTCAATTTCCTTTGGACAGAATACGTGATAAATCGTTCCATAACGGCCATTAGCTACGACACGCGGGGGCTCGAAACACCCAGAACCCTGGTGTGGCAGTTTACACATCTTATTGCTTGTCGTAGCGCACTTCGGTCGTCGTCGCCGATCGTGCACAATAAAAACATCAACTATATTGACCAAAATAACTCTTGGCAGAGTTTCAGAAGCCGTCTGATTCTGTAATTGAAGCGCTTTCGTATTGGTGATCTTACTGTTAAGTCAGACAACCGCAAATGTTCGCATTATTAATGTTATCACTATTACGACGAAAATAGACCGGTTTTTTTTGTTAAAAATAATAATTATACCTATTTATTAGGAAACTTTTAATTAGGTTGCTTCCAAACTTTTTTGTCAAATATATCGCGACACATGTTTTGCTATTTAAACGGACATAATTTATGCCCGTTTGCATGCAGCTTTTAAGCAGTTTAAAAAAAAAATTGTACCGTTTCTTGATAGAGTGCGTTTGAATTTAAAATACTTTTGTTGACACGATAATTAATTTAGCTGATAATTAATTACATTTAAGTACTATAATAATATAATTGCAGTTATTCCTGCGCATTTTTATTTAATGCTAATTCCTACTTTTAATGATTTACCTGAGGTTGTTTTAAATTAATTGATTTCTATAGATAGATATAGATAGAAATAGTAAAATTTGACAATTAACCGAAAAATATTACAAGTATGGTATTTTCGACATTTAAATAACACAATTTCCTTCCATGTCAGCAAAAAGTAGTTCGTAGTATCTAGTCTATTAAAAAATATTTAATTTAATATTTTATTTTTGAAACAGAATAACAAAATGTATTAATGATTCAAGAGTGACAAGCTTAATGCAGTAGTATGTATTTAAAAAAAAACACATTTTTTTCTAGCGGAAACCCGTGGCTGCTAATGAGATATGACTAATCTACAACAATCTAATTAATACAGTGCAATTACGATTATCGTATAAAAGTACTTATTAAGCACAGGTCGATCATGCTTAATACTAAACAACAACAAAAAACAACTGTAGGTATATAGCCCTGAACCGTCGCAAAATTATTTTTGTATAACATATTTTTTACTATAATTTAGAAATAATTTAAATTAACTAGTACTTGATTCACTATTTGTTTAAAAATAATAATAATAAATCCTTTAGAATTAAACTGACTTGACTTTTGCGTTGATATTATATTTTGAGAACTCTAAGAAATCACTTTTAATATGTGACGTAAATTAAAAAATTTATAATATTAATTTATATTTATTTCAAACTAATAATTGAAATCCCTAATTATTTAACACTTACGTCTTGGAAAAAATTTAGAATAATAACAGTCCATTTCACTAACAAATAATCTCACAGCAAACAATATCTCAATTCACTTGTTTATCACTAACACAGTTATTAGGGTATTACATTATAGAATGTCAAACATCTCATAGAATAAGCCGACGAAGTGACATCATCCGCGCAGAATACGTCAAATCGCATGCAGCCACCGACGCGACTGACTGAATCGTATCGTGAGCGATACCGAACCGCGTCTTTCGAAAATTGCGCCATCCCAGTAAGCACAGTCAAGCGAAATTAACAACAAAGCACCTTGAGCACACTTCATTCTAACAGGACACACAATACAACAAACACCGAAAAATAGATAGTGTTTACATCGCGAAATGCCGACACCGTACGGCCGGAAGTTAAAACGAAGCAAACGCGACAACTATGTAAAATATTGCAGGAACGCGATCGCATTGTTGACATTCCCGAATAAAAATCGTCAAAAATTTCTTTCTATTGTATGAAAATAACTATAAAAGTGTTAAAAACTCACCTATTTCGGGGCCAGAGGATGAGCTGAAGGGTCGAATTTTGATTAAAAGTTAATTTAAGAGTAAATTTAAAGAATAAACTCTTATTGGTATGCGAAGAATGGCACAAAGAATCTCGACAACGCACGCGACGAATGCGCACCTCGTTTGCGCATATGCTGACACAACTTCACGGACGTGACTCCCCTTCACCCCGCGCACACCCGGTTTTCTGTGTATGTAGTGGTGTCCAGAGTGGTCAAACGTGAAATTTTGTATACATGCACACGCACACAATCATAAATTATACCTGCGTGCCTAGCTCGAGTCGAGACGCCATGTTTGTTTGGTTATGTGAGAGAGATAATATTACTGTCTCGCTTACAAAATAATGGAAACAAACCATTTACCGCCATCTATGTCACGTTGCTTAGTTAAAGCGCTCTCTTCTAGATGGCGCTTAACATGTGCGCGGCATTAGCATTTCAACCAGTTTCCTAGTTATTTCGCGGTTCGCCCCGGACATTTGCCATTGTGCAAAGTAAAAATTATCAAGAATAGAAAATAATAGAAAAGCTTAGTATAATTTTAGAATTTTAATTTCTTCTTGAAAAGATTAATAACACAATGAAGGTGTGAAGTGAATGTGCAGTCGGAAATGAAATACTATAAAGTTCTTAAAGTTTTATTTTGCCTTCGTTTTGAACAATGAAATGAATATTTAAATAAATTTACAATCACACAAAGAAACGTTTCTTCTGTTAAAATGATCAAATGTGTAAAACTCATAAATCCATTTACTTCATAATATCACCTACATATCACATAAACTGTAGATTATAATACAACATTTATATTTATTAAAATTAATAATACTCAACGATTTCTCACATATTACGTTATCAATACTTATTCGACACAAAATATCGGTTTTCAAATCACACAATACAACATCAATGGATACATATACAATAATATATTATAATAATTAACGTGCTTATAAAAATAATTAATTATATCACAAACAACATACATAATATTATACATAGGTAGATATGTAAAATTACATTGTATGTTTCCATTAAAACAATCAATGTTTTCACGCAGTACCCAAATTTCTTTTTAATTATAATGACAATAATAATTATTTAAAATATTTCTCTAATAATACGTGCTTATTAAAATAAATAATTATATTTACCGGAAAATAATTTCAATATTTTAATAAAAATAAACTATTTTAAAAAATCTTCGAAGATATATTAAAATTATATTTGTTATTATAAAAATAAATTTATCATTCTACTATATTCACCTCTAGATTCAAAGTAAACAGTATTGTGTATTTACTTCTTATGCATTTTAAAATAGGAATTAGTTAACGGTTAGACTATTAGGTACTACAAAATGTCATTCAACAATCTTTCTTTAAATTCTCTCAAAATAGCAACTTGAAAATAATCAATAAAACATCTAATAAAATAAATTACATCTAATGAATACTGTTTTATGTATTAATTATTATATATTACTTCGACCTATATATTGCTAATCTACACGATATTTAACAGGAAGGCATTGTAATACTAGTAATCATTAAAACTAATAAGCACTAACTAAATTAATCTTATGTTATAAACACTAACCAAAGTTGAATCTTAAGAAGACCACTAATTATACTAAATATAATCTATATTTATTTAGGTACTTTGGTAGCGAAATCTCTTGGTATAGGGTTGCCATAGTAACTTAAATTAACCGGAGTTTTTGATATATTAGGGATTTCTACGACTTAATAAATACATAGCAACTCTAAGTAATACTAAGGCAGGTACATTTCAGTGACACGGTAAAACTAATCAAATCTTTTATTGAGTTGTATAACTTCTAATCAGAGTCTAATTGCATGCGGTTTTTAATAGTATTAGTTTTACGTGAACTGTTTTTTCTTAGTTTGACTTAGAGTTTAAACAAATCTGTTCTTTTTTGTGCGTGATCTTCTATATGAGTAATTTAATATTATTTTATTAATAACACTTATTAATTTAATTAACGTTAGTTCAAAGGGAATATTATCAATGTTCTTCCGGTTTCAATTATTTCGAAAATTAGCATCTTAAAAATAAACTATAGTGTAGTAATTACTACTCGTTTGATCGAATTATTAAGCATATTTTAGCACATAATTTACAACCTTATAACAATGGAAAATGATAGAGAATTAGGTTGTTTTTTGACGAGACGAATTTATAACTTGTAATTCGTGTGTTGGAAGATCTCGTACAACTATAGCATGGAAGGCCATGTTGGCAGTCGCAATAATGTATTCGCACACTGAAAACCATGTGAACGCTGAAAAATAAAGTATATTTACATTATATTCTCAAAAAAATGTAGCACATTTCTTCATTAGAAAATAACTCTTACTTTTATTTATTACATACCTAAAGGTTTACACAACAATCGATGCCTTAGGAAGAATATAATTAATCCGATTGTGGCTGAAATGGCCACGTAAAAGAGGATCCAGACTAGTTTATTTGTCCTCACAGGTTCTACGCTATCACTCCCCATACAACCGACACGCGCACGACATAACATGTGAACAAGGGCGGCAATCATGAACACTATGAAGATTTTTTCATGTAAAACTGAAATTTATTTATATTTTTTTAAATTTCTATTAAAAGTAAAAAATGTTTGATTACACATTAAAAATACTCACAGTAGTTTTCCCTATTAGATACATACGTAACTCCAGTTAAAGCCAACAGTTCAATTAAATTAAGCCAATAACAAGCTTCACCTAATTTTCGTGCAGATGAACGACACTGAAAAATAAACCTATAATGAAGACATAACTAACTGTATGGATAATGATCCCTTTGCCTTTATTATGTTAATAACAAAAATAAAAAAGTTTTTGGCGACATTGAAAAAAAAGTGTTTTAAATGGCTTTTCCTAAACTTGAAGTTTAATAAAAGCTCTTAATAATTGAATTTGAAATTCGTCACTTGAAATACTGTAGTGTTACTGTCTGTTTTGTTTTACAGAAGTAAAGTGTAGGTGTTAATTAAACTCTATTAGTTAATTAAAAGTTAAGTACCCTCTCGTCCACAATATATGTAGTACGTTCTTTATGGTAGTTGTAATATAAAGAACCTATTAACAGCCTTGGTCCCAGATGGAAAGCTATACAAATCCTCCAAACATAACGCTGAGGACTTATTCCTGTTATGGCACTTATAGATGGCACTACATTATAAACCTGCAATTGTACATATATCTAGGTGCCTTGTTATAATTTTATATACCTATAGAAATCAAAGAAACATTACCATAAATCATTGAGTTAAATATACTAGAGATGATGTTTACGTTACAGGGTTGTAAATATTTTATTTGAATCTCCTTATTCGACTAATTCTAAAGTAGGTGTAAATGTCCATGTTGGTATATCAGTTTTCATATAAATTTCGTTTGACCTGTCTTCTCTAATATATTTAATTCAACTCTAATGTATTTATCTTTTATTTTATTTTCGCGTATTACAATCTTTTAAATATTTTCTCGCATCATGGTACCTCTTAAAGATCTCATAAAGATCATCAAAGGAATATTTTAATAGACATATCATTAATTATATTTTTATAAATTTGTACATACCTACACTAACTAAATTAAAAATTTAGTTTTAAAAACTAAAATGACACTTTCCCACACAATTAGGTAGCTAATTATATGAGTATTAAACAAAAGCTTTTAAACTTTATGTGAAACTATAACTATTATTATGTATCATTCATTACGTTTACTGCCGAGAATCAGTTAAAAGATTAAGGAGAAGCCGATACCGGTTTCCTTTAGTCTCGCTCCATGAGAGTATTTTTTAACCTTATTAACTTAGAACTCATTACTAGGAAATATAACTTCTTTTTTGTAGTTTACGAGGCGAAATAATGATTTGCAAATTTTAAAATCTCACGGTAATTTATTTTAAAATCAGCCCTAATATTTAGAGATTTTATAAATCTATATATGTAGTACATATATAAAGATAAATTACAAACAATTGAAATTATGGACAATGTAACCCAGTATATATGGAAAAAATATTCTCTGTTTACAGTAGGTATGTATATCAAATTATTTTTTGTTTAATAAATAAAAACACGCATAACTAATATAATTACGGAGATAATATCTATATTTTAAATGTATGTATTTTAGAATATATTATAAACTTACTTTACAATGTGTCTCATGTATATCATCTCCTTGAAATATGGAAGCAGTAACGTAACAAAAAATTAAACCACATAATGGAAGCCAAAGGGCAGCAAGACATATATCTCTTAATCCACATTTCCACAGCAAACCCTGAAAAAGATTACATTTCAATTTAATTTACATTCAGTTCTTAGCCTGTGTAAAGTTTTTCCTTATACATTTTTTGATATGTTCAAATGTCTAATATTATATAAAATAAAATTAATCAGGCGTTTTCTTAAAAAGAGTGAAATTTATTAGTGCCTTTTATGCAAGGATGAACATACCTCGTAGTGTAGTACCCTTGCCTTGGATGTATTTGGACAATCACTATTTAAATCAGTAGACGCCTGAGATTTTTTATTATTCTCCATTATAGAACACTTCACTGTTAACTTTTAATGACAAACATTACCTCTAATGGAAACAAATGAAGCTTTTTTTATATAAACATTGTATCTTACATCTAAGCCTTAAATACAAATTTTAATTGTAATGTAATATGATTCATTATCACTTATTTTAATACTTATGAGCGTGAAATGTTTATGTAATACTAATCGAGTTTGGTGAAATGCGTGCCAACTTGCGTTAGGGGATGCAGCGCATTATTTGAGGTGTGGATCGCGTGAGGTTATTTGGACATGCGCAATAAAGACGTGCATCACGAATTCTAAAAGTGGAATCGGGGGATGATACTATTTAGGAATTCCTCGATCGATTATTATATTGTTATATGTATGTTTATTGCACAGCTAATGAGAGTAAAGTTTGTGTTTTCTCTGTCTGTATCTGTAGATACTACATTTAAACTTTGAAGTGTTTCCCGCTCTGATAGTCAATTACTGTTATCAACGCTATAGTGTAGTTAACACTTGATTCATATTAGAGTCTAGTCGATATTGTTGCTATTTTTAATCTAAGTTTTGTAAACAACTATTATTAAATGGTATAATAGAAAAAAAGAAAATGCTGAGTTTGATAAAGTCATAGTGAATATAACTTTTGGATTTACATTTATAATCAACGAAGTACATCACTACTTTTTGTTTTGTTATTGACATTTCTTGACAATGCCGAAATGATTTGATTTGACATTTTCTCATTTTATGTCGGATGTTGCGCGATCTATTGAGATAAATTTTCAAATAAAATATAATAACCCAACAAATGTTATGTTTTGATAAATAAAATTAGATCATATTTTAAACAAATATGCTAGTTGTTAAACTTTTGGGTTGTTTATGTTTGTCTTTTTTAGAAACACAGGCTACTACATATTGGATGGTTACAGAAGATGGATTGATTCAGCCACAAGTAAGATAAGAATATCCTGCCCGGTGTATTTAACACGCAAGCTTATACATTTTGCTTGACTTATGGAAATTGTTACAGAACGATTCTCCCTTTGAATTATCGCGGTCATACGACTTACTAGCTTTTTTGAATCAAGATACTCGCTGGAGTAAGATATTAATGTTCTACCATGATTTAAAGAAACGAACACTAACTATAGATAAGTTGTGGAGTAAAATAGAGCAATTATGTGATATAGATTATCATTTTTACCACGATAAAAACTGCAGAAGAGTAGGTTCTCTTCATACTTTTAGTTGGTATAAGTCTTACTATGAAGATGGAAGATTTAGGATGCCTGCGTCGGAATTTTATTCTTTGGGAGAGCCTGAAGCTGGTAAAAATGTCTTAGTACCGGATTGCAAGAAGATATCTTCATTGACATTTAGCATGCATACATTTGAACATTTGTTAGTGAGTATATGTAGTTAGCCACTCATGTTTTTGTGTTCTGTTTTGTATGAGTGCTACCATAGTTTCGATCCCAACTTAAACAAGTCTGTTCAAAAGTTCTGATTAAATTGTAATTCATAATAAATCAAGCATTTTGAAGGATATCCACTAATTAAATTTAATATGTAATTTAATGTAATGGATTATATTTATTCTTGTAGGGTATGAAAAAACGAAATGATTTAAATATTACTTCAGAGAATATACTTAATTCTGGTATAGTTTCTGATAAGGGTAGAACAGTTGAAGAAATGGGTCATTGGCTAGCTGCTGTTTTAAAGAAGAACAGTTCATCCTGGGTCCATTACAATGTAGCATCTTTTTATTGGAGAATGTATGGGAATGGCCCAAAGGCCATGGAGTGTAGTCGGCGAGCAGTACACTATGCACCAAGGTTTGTTTTTCATTTTGTTTTAAAGTTTCCTTTTTCTTTCTTTTTCTGGTAGTTAATCATTTATTGAAGACATATTTATAAATGATATAAAAAGAGATTCTTATACATACATATGATAGTTCAGAAAGACACTTATTTTCATTATATTTTTAGGGAATTTAAGGATATAGCACTGTTCAATATGGGTATGATATTATTCCGTGACACTAACATAAATGATGCCATAACAGTATTGGAAGCGGCATATGACCATGACCCTAAGCAAGCTGCTAATAGTTTTGTATTAGCAAAAGCACTGGCTCTTGTTGGTGAATTTAACAGATCAATAAATCTTTTTGATAAGTGTTTTGCTATTGATCCCAATTATGATAGCATTGAAAATTATCAGGGTGCTACCAAATGTCTTTGGGAGATGTTTAAAAGACATAAAAAGATTGAAAAGTGAGTTTGTTATTCTTTTTATATAATGACTTTAAGGTAACAAGAACTTTGATGTGGTTGAGGCGAAAGTGGTATGTGAAGAGAGAAGTCACTGGTTGCACCATTAGGGGCATAAAGCATGAGCGTATGAATGGATTTATTAGTTACCTATTATTTCTCGTATCCCATGATGTAGTATTTTACAATAATAGATCTTAACTTTACAGTTTTATTTTCAGACATATAGCAGAGTTATTAGTGGAGTTAAATGAATATATTGATATTGAATCTCAATGGTTTCAATCACAAGTGACATTTTTAAGAACAATGCACAGAGATACTGACTATAGTAAGTTTATTAAGATTATAAATTGTTACAGAGAAGTGTGGTAACTGTTGCTGTTTTATAATATCAGTAAAGGTAACAAATGTCCGAACAAATTGAGGGGGTATGGTATGTTGATTGCTACTCGTGATACAATAACCGCAACTGATATAAGGAATTCTGTAAATTAAGCATAATCAAGGGTCAATCCACTCAGAAAGATATCCTGTGATAATTTGAAATTCCTTGTCCACTAGACTTGTATTTCTTACCATCTACAACAGTTTGGGGTCAATAATAATAATAATAATAAAGTTTTAAATTAAATTTTCTTATAATTTTACAGATTATGCGGATTTTGACGAAAATTGTGAAAAAATATCCAAAATGTCTGGATATAATATTGTAGATATGAAGAAAGTAGGTTATAAGTATAAAATAATGAAATATTACTTTGAGGGCAGAACATTTAATCCTGACTGGTTTAATGTTAAAGGTGTAGATGTGTTTAAAAAAGCGTTAGAATTTGAGATATTTTTGAAGAAAGTTGTTGATAAAATGTACAAAGTATATGAACATGGGATTGATTTAGAATTTGTATTAGAAAATGTTTTTAAAAGAGATATTTTGGTGCCTGATATTCAAGAGCGTCCCTCAGGTATATCACTCTAAGTTTTCTTTTAAACTATCAATCAATGATCTGGGTCCACATAGTATCTTGTTTCAAAAAGTAATTATTTCTATTGTAAAAATAAGGTACAATTAATTATATGTACAGTCAGCTGTCAGCTAACTGCACATTTGTAAGCTATGTTGAATGAATAACTAACACTGCAATTTTTAAACTGATATATTTATTATTTTAATCGCCTTTACTTGCGGCGTGAATGAAAATATTTGAACTACACAAAAATTGTAGAGATGCACTGTACAGTAATATTATAATAATATAAACATTACAAATATTTTCAGAAAAACGTCAACAAACCCAAATCAAACAAAAACATATTATACCGTCAACTAAAACGAAAGAATCCAAAAAAGTTTTCTATGATTATGAAACTGGCGCTATATTGTAAGTATAACTTAAAAGATAATATTTAATGGTATTAAGTGGCAGTTGGTAGGTGATTTTCAGCTGACTACTTTGAAATGTAATAGCCATGAAGTGATCTAGTCGCATTTCACGAATAGCTTGGAAGTATACTTTGTAAACTGACCAAACTGTAGCTCAACATGGTTATTCGTTTTTGGATACATTTAAATGCAAGTTTACAAATTTCTACTTCTACTTTACGTTGTTTTTCCAGGTATCCAAACACAATGAAAGTGAACAGGACTAAATTTGATTTTGATGTAGAATCTGATTGGCCGACCGATGAGTTTTGTAAAACTGAATATTCGAAATTTCCAGCTAATTTGGAGATAATATATCCAATCTTTTTGCCATTTGAAAATAAAGGAATTCGGTAAATACATTAGTTAGTACATGTCTAATTTGGTGTGTTATAATTTTAACTGGTCTAATGAAATGATTATTTCTGTATACTTCCTGCTAAGCTGCTTTGCTGACATAGTGGAAGGTAATGTTTTTCACAGACATTTCTCGCTGGTAGTAATCGTACTTGGTAGTTTATGACAGATAAGATTGTGGTCACTTGCTATACTGATATAAAAATAATAGGTGTTGTCAGCATTGTTGTGGCATAAGAATGAAGCTGATTAAGATTTATCAGGGTAGTTGTGTTTTTAGGTTGTTATCAATTCTGAGCGACAAAATCGGAGTTTCGGTGGAAGAGTCACATGAGTTACCATGGCGACCGCCGCTTTGTCCTAATGATAAAGATTCATCGAATTTTAGTCTTAAAAAAATACTTAAGTAAGTAAACAAGAGCTAACACTAGTCAATCACCTTTGAGACATTTTATTAAAATCTAATTTTGGCTAATTATTCGTAGGCCACAAAAGACTTTTCCTGTATCGCCTGGTAAATATTTGAAAGATAAGCTACTTGAATATGTCGGAGACCCTAAATCGGAGAAAGTCTTCAATATGCCTGAAAGTGAAATTGGACAGCGAATTCATACTGCTATGCATATGGTAACATTTAATAATTAATTAATTATTTGTGAGAAAGAAGACAAGAAGACACAAATATGTATAGAACATCAAAAACCTGATAATGATTTTTTAAAATTATAACAAAACAAAAAAACCTTAAATAAATATTAATTGTATAATTTTGAAGCGGAGTTTTTGCCTTTTGAGCTTGAGGTCATTGAAGCGTGAAATATATATTTTTGTAATTTTCAGAAAATAGCTCCAAAATGGATTCTATATACATTAGCTTCGTTATATTGGAGGGTGCGTGATAATAAAGTGAATGCAGTGCAATGCTTGTTATATGCGAATAAGACCGTGCCTGTTAAACATAAAGATATAGTGCTGACGTCAATGGCATCGGTTTATTTGGAGATTGGACATTTTGATGAAGCTATCGCTGCAGCTGAAGAATCTGCAGAATTGAATTTTTATGAGGTAAGTAGTCTTACTTTTGTTCACATTGCAAATATGTGCATGAAAATACATAGTTTATATATTTTTATAATATTTATTTCCAGCCAGCAACGAATATGGTATTAGCGCAAATGAGTATGGTTAAGGATCATCCTAATATACAAATATATTTGATGAAGCAAGCCGTACGCGTTGAACCACACTTCTTATCTGGATTGGCTCGAATATTACTTGATGCTTGGGCTTGTGCTGTGAAAATTGAAAGTATGTTATATTTTTTACCCTTTTATTCAACACAGCACTTGTGTTCTGTACTGAGCGATAAATATTAATGCATTTTAATGTATACGTCTTCTCAAAAACAAGTGAAGGAGGTGGAGAACTACTATCCGAGATAATAATATTATGCATTCATATTTAGTGATGAAATGTATTTATAAATTATTTTATTAATTTACTAGATTATATGGACCAATAAAAACAAAATCCTTTGATAGGGAATAAATTTAAAATAAATTTTGTTCACATTGACGAAACCTTTATGTACAATAAAAATTAATAATATATATATTTTTAAATTGTCTTTAGAAACTGATGAGTGTATTTACGAGGAAGATAAGAGTGGTGTATGTAGTAAAGAGGGTGTGAACTGTCCGCCTAATAAAACAAAGCATTGTCATAAGAAGAAAATTAAACCAGGTTTGTACTTAAATTAAAAGTCGATTAATTTGAACGACTTGTGCAGTTGTTGATGTTTAGAAAGTTTTGCAGTAGTCTTAACTTTTAGTTTTACTGCGACCACAACAGCTGCATGAAATTATCAAATTAATTAGACCATGTTAGTGAAAAATGACTGATATCACTTATAGTGAATTGTTGTTTTGCCCAAATAATTTGAATCAAATGGTCATTTGAATCGAAATATTAATTAATTGAATGATTACAGAATTTAAGCACAAAACAAATGGTGATACAAAGGATCATAGAGTTACTAGCGTCGACCAAAGAATGGTAGAGAATTTAGTTGAAAATCTACCTTATGGACAAGACTTTCTGGCGCATAATTCTAATTATCAGCAAATGCGTAAAAATCTCGACGCGTTACTTAAAGAATGTGGACCCGAGGGTTGTTTAAGTAAGTGATATTAGAATAAACAACTTTTTTCTGTTGGGCTGAATATGAAATCGCAAATTATTGTGAAGTAAATTAGACGTATATCAATACATAAGGTGTATAAAATTGTATGTGTCAGTTCTTTTCAACATTAAAATCATTAGTTGTCTCTTTTCCACTTATGGCAACGCACTATGGAGTAATCTCACTCGTTATTCTATGATTAACGTTTATTGTTTATACTTTCATGCATTTTGTAATTATTTCAGATATGCGCCCCGAAGATATAGCAATGGACGAGGATGAGTGCTCGTTTCAATATTTGCAACTCGGTTATTGGATGCATTTGTTAAGTTTGCGGCAACTGTTCACGGAAGCTGATTTACGGTGTGTGAGTTATTAATACTGAGCAGTGTCTTTCGTACTAGTTGCATTTGGCGGCCCATGAGTGAGATACATAAATCCTTCAAAGACTTAACCACCAACTTAAATACACCAGTGGCTTAGTCTTCAATAGGTATGCGTCAGAGTTTGTGGTGTCCTTTTTACCCCATTGCAATTAAGACCAAAGAATCATGCGCCTCTGTGTAACATTTAGTACTAGCTAATGCGTAACTATGGGTTATGAACAACATTAGCTTGGTTAATATACTTCTTGATTATTGGTTCAGACCTTCTGATGTTAATGGGAGACGTAATCATATAGGTTTAATAAGTATCTCTTTTGAATGCAGAATGCCGGGTGAAATATTAGAACTGCCACCATCGAAAACAAAGAAAGTACCCGATTGCAAAATGTTTATAGATCCATCAGAAGACTTTTATTTACAAAGATTAAGTAAAATTAAAGTTGGCGAATGGGAACCTGTGTTGAGTCTAATGCAGCAAGTAGCCGATATGTTCGATTATTATGATTATGTTACACTTGGTGGGAAAATTGCACATTATCTCGAAAAAGTAAGTATTAAACATAAAGATGCATTGAAATCGTTGACAAAGATTTTTACAACAGTAAAATGTTAATTCTGTCATTTATATTAATATTTTTAAATATTACTAATAAATACATGTTTCGGCTGGGAAGCAAACCTGGAACCTTTGTGTAACCACTACATCACCTTCATGTATTTTACATTATTAAAAAGAACTTGTTTTGACTAAAGGATGTTATTGTAATGTATTGTTATTAATTGTCCAGCATCCCAGTGATTTTATTGCTCAAATAGCGGCAGCCTGGTGGTGTGGAGCCGGAGGTCACTCTATATGCTCAATGCGATGTGTCTTAGCTGCATATTCCAATGCACCTCCCTCACTTACACGATTGCCGTTCGTTACAGCTGTTACTCTTACACATATGTGAGTTGGTTATTAAATTTTAGCATTCTTATTCGTGACTAGAGTGAGATGTAATTTGGAATCAATGGGGCATGAAGATTTTTCAGCAATTTACTTCTGCTAATACATAAATAAATATACACTTTGAATCCAAATAGAGTGTACATGAACTGTATGACCCGGAAGCAGCTCATAGCATCAATGACTTAAACCTCATTGACATCTAGTCTCATAGATTGATAATTTATTAGCAGTCGCATAAATTTTTAGATAAATTAAGAATGAAATAAAAGTGATTAATAAAGAAAATTGTAAGCAAATTTTTGTAATAATCGTTAATTACTCCAGTATTATTGTATATTACAGTATTGTTATTTATTCCAGGCAAGCACAGCTTCAGGATGCCAAAGAAATATCATACCTGTTGTTTTATCTCTCGCCAAAGACTAAACTTGGTGCTTTTATGGTTGCTGTTGCACATACGTATCTTGTAAGTTGTATTGATTTGTTAAACTTACTTAGTTCACGCCCAAGTTCTTTCTGAAGTAGGCAGATACCACGGAGACACTTTCTGAGCATCAATTGTTTCATATATATTGGAACTTTATTTTCTTTTTTAATTTCAGCGTGAATATGAACAAGCTATATGGATGTATCGTTATGCATTATATTTGGATGACAAATATTTGCCGGCAAGTGCGTGTCTTCATGCAGCCATTTGTCTGATGTTGTATGGCGACACTGATAAAGCCAACAAATAAGCTCAATATTAAGTTATAATTGTTTCAACGTTCGTGAAAAACGCTTGAATTTTTCAACAGTATAAAAGGCAATTATAATTAATTAAATTCCATTATTAATATAATATGCAGAACGCATAGTTATGATATTCTCTATCCATTGCCTCTTTTTATGTTATGGTATTGACGATGCCAACGGAAATGTTTTCATTAAATTAGCAATGAATAGTTTTGGCTGGCTTCTAAAGGTGAAGTTATTTTATCTTATTATTTGTTTTGTTTATTTATGTTATAGTAAATTATGTGTTACTTGACTGAAACGCGACTTGACTGTTTTGTCTGATGAATGATCTATGTTGCACAATATTAATTTGTCATATCACAACAATATTAATTATAAATTGAAGCGTTTTTCACATACGATAGAAATTTAACTTTTGTGATTTTAGACTATGATAATGTTTTTATTTAGACAATGTAGACTGATTTATTCTATATTCTGCTTAGAAATAACACTTTTGTGAGTTCCGCCTAGTTTAACTTGCAATTTTTCTCCTAACGAACAGTTAGTTAAGTTGGCGTTTCTGCCTTTTTACACCAAAAATAATAGCAACTTGTTTTTCTTTTGTTATAAGTCATTGTTATTTTAGTTAATAAAATATGTACGCTTTGATATATTGTAGTCTTAAGTATAAAGGACTACCGCCATCTACTAGTATTTAAATGAACTACATTATTATTTCAATTGACATTTTAAGATTATTGACTATTGTATAGAAATAAAAATTCTGAATGAAACTTAGTTATAATCTGACATGTTAATAGCTTAGCCTCATATTTTATCGCATGGCTATTAATGTGTCAAAGCGGGACATACTGACTAAACCTAATCGCTCAAAAACAATTTACGTACGTGAATTGTATTAATTTTATACAATGTAGAATTTAAGATTAATTGCTGATTTATGAGATGAATTACCACCGATAGTTATGTTTATAAAGAACAAGTGCTCCTAAGTTTTTGATATGGAGATTAGTTTCGGAGGTTTTTGAGAAGAAATCTAGATAATACAGACTCAGAACAAAGACCTGTTTTAAAAAGAAGTGTTTATTGTTAAATATTTTGTTCGGAGTCGAACCCGAGACTTACTTACTTACACAGTCTGTTAATGCACTGAGAAATACGTGTTTAAAATTTTATTGCTCAATACACAAATATATTCCTTGCTTTTAGAATTATTATTAACTACTATGACAGCACTTGTAAAACAATAATAACTTCTAGTTTGGGGCGGCTTGTACCAAAAGAATTTAGTATTACTTGATGAGGATCACGTTTAATGAGTGTTTAATTAAATTACTAACGGGCCTGGGTTTTGAAATACTATCAGAATAGAATCAAGAAAGCATATTAAACACAACTTTAAATAAGAGAGCAAGCCGACTGAAAGAGCTACAATCATTTATCGAATCGATATTTGACTACCAGACTATTGTATGACGCAATATTGTAGAGATAGTAAGGTTTCCTGCATTGAGTTAAATATGCTAGAGAGGATGTGTCAAACAAAACCACAGAGCCCTAAAAAAATGACGTGAAGACCAGATGGGACACGGTGATACTATTTCGCTATTATGAACTAATTTAAATAACTTTGTGCAGCTTACTGACGTTTTTTTCGACTTTTGAAAGTTTTACAGATACTTTATAAATAAATTCTACATATTAATTATTAATCCGCTGGAATAATTCTTGTCACATTTTTGCTCCTGATGTCTTATCTAGTATATTTAATTCAATGGTTTCCTATTGTTATTTTGCAAGTTATTTCAGTGGCATTTTAATATAAGTGACGTTACTTAATACTAATTTGAAAGACTATTATTTCGTGATATTACTCTGGTATTAATGTAGGTGTTCAATGTTTTCGTAAATTTTACGAGATTTTTTAGTAATGTTGATATTATTGTAGTTAGTATGTTATACTCACCCCTGTATTTTGGTGGGCAACTATTGTTTTTGAGAATTGATTGGTAATTGCATATAAAGTTTTGTTAATTGGGTCTTTCCAATTTGCCGACAGTAACCCTATATCTATTTATATTCGATCTGATAGAAAATAACTTTACACGAGAAATATTGTATGTCACAATTTTTAAAATATACTTATTGTTGTACTTTTGTATATTTATTTACAAATAAATATCAACACTTTGTATAAATATAATGGAATTTTAATATATCTAATAAACATGGTTATTGATCAAATTGACTTTCATTTCTTTTTGTCTGTAGTTTTTGTTGCCTGTTTTGAATAGTAGTCCGGCTTGAGATGACGAATATGGACCATTCAGGCTGATGAGCAAATTCTGGTTTTACCCGATTACTTTCAAAGTAATTATGAAATTCGTCCAGGTCTCTACTTTAGGTAAGTTCTAAGTTAATGAAAATTAATAAAACAATGGTTTTCTTTAAATATTTAATAAACTTTTGTATGAGATCATGTCGGGTAGTTATTGCGACCTGCCTTCATTGTAGCCTGAATAATCTGAAAAAAAATCTAAGTCAATAAATTTATTTAAAGACTTTCCGGTTTATTACCTGCTAGTTGTTGAACTTGATTCGAAATTTATTTAACTGTCATCGGGGTTGCGGCGAGAAAATTTATGTATCGATTTGATTTGCTAACGCAATTGAAAATTAGACATACAATGCATATTCCCTCTTCATACATACATAGGCTTGTGAAACATTTAAAAGTCATTGATCTTATACACTACACTAAACATAAAAAAATATTATTTTACTTACCTCTAAAATTATAAAATGAGATAAATGCGTTCAGCAATGGTGATGTGACTTGATACAGCATGTGAGTTTAGTAAGGCCACGTCATCGAAGCAGGTCCGTTGTTGACACTTAGGTAATCCTTTAATATAATCACGAAATGTATTTATTTATTTTGTGTTTACTCTGATACATAATATACATTGAATATAAAAATACAAACCAAATCGTAGTACTAGTAGTAGTAGTAGTGAGCTTTTGAAATACTGTCGCAAGTGGAGATTGGTTCGTACTGCACTCACTGGTCACCAACTTCTAGATATTATTATTAAAAATATATATTAGTTTTATAACAGTTTAGATAAAATAATGCTAAATATACATGGAGACAAATATGAATTCTAATTAGAAATAACTTTCTTTAATGAATAAATTGTGAGTTTAGAAATTACTAATTCGTTATTTATTGTTTTAAATAATAAAATAATTGTTACAATTTACACTTAAATTTGTTGAATTAAACATATCAGATATCACGCAGGAATAAAGTTATTGAGTATACGTTATTAACCTAGCGGGCTAATGCCGTTTAATCTGTCAATGCGCATTCCGCAAATAATGTAAATGTTATTAAAATAATTTTATTTGTTTATTTATATTAAAAGATTTCTAAAATTAATCACGTGTTTGGACACTATATATTTCGCTCGACCCGTGAATGGGTTTCTCACGTGCCTACCTATATTTAATAAATGTAACTAAAATGGTTTATTTACGATTTAAGGACTGATTACAGTATCTCCATGTATATTTAAGCACATACAACACATCATAATCAAGGAAAAGGCCAATTAGATATATACAATAAAATCACACAGGGGTCCAAATTTTGATGAGGATGTTGCAAGTTTCTAGCGATGACTTTGAAGCACCCACAATAACTATTAGAACACGCACAAGAGTATTTCTCTTAAACTAGTCATGTGCAGTGACCAATAGTTGTTTTGGGCTTCGATTCCGGCTTCAGCTTCAACTCTTCATTTTCTTGATATTATACAATTCTTCTCTGTGAATATAATATAAATACATATATAATTGTGCATAATACAAGATTAAAGTGATCTAGCTTTCTCTTTGGGTCTAAAATGAGGATCTTCATTGCAAATATGTTAAGTAATTATTGCGTTGAGTTACATATTATAGAGAAGACACCAGAACCAAATTTACTATTAAATATTGCATAAAATTATTTTTCATTAAATATTCACTTTAAAATATCCAATAGATACTGTTGTGTTTCATCTGGTGCATAACTAGTCTATGAGCAGTCACACACACCGTCCATAGTATATTAGTTCTACGTGTCACCTCTGTTAGATTTAACTCAATATTATAGAAGAATTGTTCAATTTGGGCCAAACAAAACTCACCTATTTAAATATTCATTACCCAATAACCCCAAGATCCTTGTCGGATGCTGAAGCCATTGATATTTCTTCAGTTATCTGTAGTCTTAAAAATAATAGATTAAAATTTGTTAAATACCTATTTTATAAGAAAAAAGCCGTATTTACATTTAAAACATAACATATTGTCTTAATAAATAAAAAGTGTATTAGAAATCAAATCCTAATAAACATATTAAATACGTATTGAAGCATATAGTTAAAACCGCGTCACAATTATTAACAAATATTGCTGAAGTATTGCAATTCCTTTTTGTGTGAATATGTTATAATTAAATTAATTTTTAAAAACAGCGTTTTTAAATCAAACTACGTGAATTTAACAATAGGCTTCAATAGATACATAACAATAATAAAATATAACATGTGCAAATAAAAACACACAAAAAATGTCTTGAATGAATAAGAAAGGAATAGCTCCCACGAAGATCGGCGACTTTGAAAGACCCGCAATAGCCGCTGTCACACGCACAAGAGTATAAGAACTGACTAATCTTGTGCAGTGGCCAGCAGCTGCTTTGGGTTTCATTCTACTTGTATCTTCTTATAGGATATACACGAACTTCTTCACGAAAAACACGACTTCAAACACATTACTAAAATTATTATAAAATATAAAACTAACTAATATTTTTCCATTATAAACAGATAATTCGTAAATAATTATTTAGAATTTATTAGCAAAAAGTTTACATATTTTCTGTATCTAAATGTTGATTGGTGTAATTAAAAATGAAAATGAGTGAGCCTATATTGAACAAAGCATCTCTAAATAACAGGCTGATAATGTTTTTTGTCAATAATACGTTCGAGGAAAAAAACTTTAGTATCAAATATCAGACCCGAAGCCCCACGATGTAATTTTAATGCGCTCATGAATCCATACTACCGGCTTATTATCGTACACACGATATGTACCTTAATTGTTAAATTATTTTTAATAGATAATTACGAGTATTAAATAATTACAAAAACAAAATTATAATTATTAAACAGTTAACTAACAAAAAGGAATAAACTAACAAAAACTTATAAATTAAATTTACAAAATTATAAGTGAAATTACAATAGTTAACGTGTATTTAAAAAACTCAATTACTCGAATATAAAAATACTCACTCAAACAAAAAAAAATAGCAAAACAAACAACACAAAATTAAACAATACATGAATAACTATTAACAAGAAAGACGTGCGCTTATCAGTCACTCCGTTGTTAGAATGAATTTCCTACGCGTAGCAGCCTTATAACAGCTGGCACCACGTTGCACATCCACTTAGCTAACACCTATTTAAAAAAAATAAGCTGTTATTTCCATAAGACACTAAACGACAAATATTCTATTAAGAACCTTAGGCTTATTTGTATTTGAAAGTTATTTTAATTTTTTTGATTTTTCTGTAAGATGCAGTTTTATATTAGACATTTCTAATATGTATTAGTGAATGAATATTTGAATTAAAGTTTATTAAATTAATAATTTCAACATATATATGAAAACTAACATAATATGCTATAGTATATGTGGTTATCTTTCGAGCTCATTTTGATTATTCTAATTCCATGTTTGTAATCTGACGTTTCTCTCGGATAATAAAAAAATGTATTTAATAACTACCTACTTTCATATTGCTCGGTTAAATTAAAATATAAAAATAAAATTTATAAGGTTTCTATTAATGTGCTCATATGAATTGTAAATTCTTTAGCCGTGTTATGTGATGCCAGTCATAGGGCGGGCAGAAGCCTCACAAGCACGACCGGCGCCGCCCGCCTTACAAGATTACGTGTTTACTGGAGCCTGCCGCCGCGCAAAGATTTAAATCTGTTTGTTTCCATACTACAGTATTACTTATAATTTATTATTGAGTGGTCAGTTAAGACTACAATAGAATTTATGTAAGGAAATTTATTTGATAATAAAATTAAGGAATAATATAATATTTTTTTTATGTAATAGTACCTACTTATTATGGAAACGTTTTAAAATTTGCAACAAGGAGGGCTTCATGTAATTGAATACCTATTATGTAACTGTATTTTATTACAATCATAAACTTAAATATAATATCTAAAACTTGAAATAGAGTTTTAGATATGTATTGGACGTCAAGTCGTCTCAACCCCTATTGAGTTGATAAAAGGGTGTATTGTATCAAATATCAATGAATCCCATGTGTGTGGTTGCGTGCGAAGCCACACTAGGAAGCTAGCGTCCGGTCTCAATTCCCTATTATATTGTTATTTAATCACCTGTAAATTTACTTCCTTATACGTTTTTAGTTTTGTTTTAACTAGGTGCTTGTAGAAATATGTAGATAAATTAATCGTGAATTAATTTTTATGTATTGGTATTTTTTAAAATATATTTCATTGTGCCTTTTAAATAATATTTATTATTACTAAAAATATTTTTTATAGTTTACTTCTTAAAAAATAAATTAATTAAAACAACATATTATAATTAAATAATTATTCATGTGTAATATAATTATATAATTGCGAATAAATGAACAATAGTGAATTAATTTTATGAAATTCGAGATAACAATGAAAGCGCGGGCAATACAAGTTCTAGTCGCGCGTTCGCTTCTCCTCGCCTTTGGTATAAATACATGACCTTCAGATTAAAAATAGACGCACAATCCCCCCGAGCGAGGTCGAGAAACTGGGTCAGTGAAATCGCGCCTCTCTCTCAAACAAACCGATTAAGACATTTACGGAAACGAGACGCCAGTTGTCACCATGAAACATCTGTGACGTCACACGACTCGTTCATTGAATTTTACAGGCATGTTGCCGGGAATAGCAGCTTATAACATGCTAAGTTTGGTATTATATTTCAAGATCAGGTTTTACTTGGAATATTTATTGTTTTTTTTTCTTTTATGATTGATTGTTCACTGTTGTTAATGGAAATGTAATTATGATATCTGGTTCTTAAATTTTCTTACGTAAAACATGTATTGATCAAGAATTAATTTTATATCCGACCTTATAATTATTCCATTTGTTATTCCTAAAAGATTATGTTGTCTAAAATAAGAAGAAGAAAAATAACTAAATTTGTACTATTTATTCAATATTATAATATTTTTACATCACTATGCGGTTTTGCGCATGTGTGGATAGCATGCAGGCGCCTGGAGATGACGTCAAAGCAATCCTGTGACGTCATGGGTTCATGCCACACCCGCTTTGACGTCAGCACGAGCCCCTCTTGCCCCCGGTCTAAATAAGATATGCTTATTTGCCTTTAAACTTATCATGAATATTAAAATGTATTAGATTTCAAATAAAAAAAACTAATAATATAATAAATCTGACCTGCCCTAACCTACATAGATTTAATATGAATTATAGTTATCTACAAATACTAAAAACTCTAAGGAAGAAGCTAATTGAATACGTAAACACTTGTATCAAACTCTTAACAGACCTTTGTCTAAATAATTTTTATAACAAATGAAAATATATTATTATATAAAAATATAATAAAGGACATGTATAGTTGCGTGCAATCGTAGATTTAATAAGTTAAACAGTGAGATTTATCTAATAGTGCATTTGTGCGTGCGCTGTTTACACCTGAAGCATGATTAAGAAGGGCGTGATAGCAATGAGAAGATTCATTGCGTAAGTTCTTGATTAAGATGATTTTTGTGTTTTAGTTGTTTAGCTAAATTGTGAATTAAAACATGGCTTTCTTTGATTTCCTCCCTTTCCTTTATTTTATTAAATAAAGGAAACTAGACAATATTAAACAGGCTTCAAATTACTCGCATTTTTTGCAAGTTATTTATATTTTTATTTATATAATAATATTATTAATATTTAATATTTTACTGCACTTTTCTATAAAACTGTATGTAGTAAGATATTTAAAATCATTCTACGAGTTGCACAATACGGATAATGTTACAATGTTTTGGAGGTGTTATTTTTGTAGTAATGCGTGGGTGAAGTTCAGCGACCAACTTGTGTAGGCGATGTCTACGACAAAATTGTGTAGGCGGTCCGTAGCATTGCTCGTAGCGTATTTCATAGCTACACGTGCTCAGTGATGTAAGATACTTTAAAGTGTAATTTATTTTTGTGCAAGAAACTTTAAACTGAATTATTACTTACCATGATATAATAAAGTGTTCAAAATTTAAATTTAAAAAATATTGGCCAATTATAGGAATTAAACTTTCTTTTACAAATGTCACTTATAGCTTTATAAAAATCATATTTGTTAGAATTAAATATTATTAACAAATAGTCCCGCGAAATAAAAGAAGCTGGCATTAGATTGATTTGAATAATGGACCGCGGAAGATCGGGACAGAGCGTTCCAAACGGCTGGCACCCGCCGACTGTTGCCTCCATCCAGAGAACTAAGAGCCTCATGAATTTTCCTTCAAGAGTTGGGCCTGAATGGATCTGTGCTGCGATTGGTTAGGAGGCCAGTGACGTCATTACGAAAATCACAATCACGCAGCCTTGTACAGACACACGCGATTGTGTGTGTGCTGCTCGGGCCCTATGAATGGGGCGCACCTGCCGCACCCGCGCCGAGCCCGCTCACCGTATGACGTCAGCTGGAAATGCACCAATTGTGCATTGAATTATGAAATTCATTATTCTTGTAAAGTAAATTAATAATTTTTAAAGTTATTATTATTATTAGAGGAGGATATAATTATGATTTTTAAAATCATTGATTAGTCACACGTGACTATTAAATCAATGAATATCAAAATCAAGAGTGTTTGTATCGACAACTAATTATTTTTAACATCTTTTTATCAAAATATGACAAATGTAATGAATATTTTAAATATTAGTGATATTTTTGGTTAAACATGTTCTTATTATATAATTGGTAATTTTGTATATAATAGTTTGATTTTGAAAACTAACTAGGTTTGAGCCATGCAAAATGTTCTTAAAATAGATATCGGGGTGCGCAGTGCATGGATGCGTCTTCGGGTGGTAGGTCGTCGACCTGCAGTTTCTCCCTGAAATGCTCCCCCGCACCTCTCCGCGTTCACCCCGCCCTGACCCGGTCACGGCTCCGCCCGCGCAACTGCAACAAGTGGTTCGGTGTATCGACTATGCCCGTTTGGCATTTCGGCGACCTCACTACCCTATATTGCTTCACTTTAACAACGTTTAAAATGAAAATGTACCTTAAATTTTCCTTCAACATTGTATTTTAGTATTATCAAATTTATTCACAAATGTAGGATTCACATTTGTTATTATTTAAGGAGTCTATAGGTTTAAGTTATAATTTAAAGCTAAAGTAATAATTTTGTTCAAAAGTCTTTATATAATCATATTATACTGAAAATTTTGGAAACGTCGCCGGATTATAATAATTCAAATAAACGCCATTCTGAGGCTGTAATACGTATAATTAGTCATATTTATTATTTTAACATATCTGTTCTATAAATAATAACATTGACAATATAATACGCAGGGAAAATAAGTTAGGCTTTGAAATAACCTATTGTTTTTAGATCAAGGATGATGAGAATAGGGGTCTGTGTAAATGAATGGATAGGAGTAGTGTTTAGTTTTGTACATTTGGAGCAAGGTAATTCTGTGCGTCACAACATGGTGCGTGTGCCGAGGACATAGCCTTTAGTGCCTTTAGTGCTTTGTCTGATCACATTACCAAAATATCACATTCTTATAATATCAAATATAGTTTCTCTTAAATTATTATCACAAAGGAATTGACTGTTCTATTTTTATAAACAAAAAACAACAACATATTTTTGTTATAATATGTAGTTTCAAATCTTCTTCAAAATACTTGTAACATACCTACATATGATTTAAATATTTTTTATAATAAGTTATTATTATTAAATAGTTCTATCTATTTATAATATACATTATTTTCCCTAACGTCTGCGTCATCATCAAAGATATCCATATTCTAGCTATAGAAGCTGCGGCAAGAATGAACGGTCCCTGCGTGCGTTCGATTCATGAATAGAGGTTGCACCCCGGGCTGACCCAGTTTTTGACTCCATGTCAAAACCGCCTTCCCATATCAAAACGTTGTAACAGCCAATATTGTCATCGAAATTTCAACTTTATAATATTAAGCTTATACATTACAGTTGTGCTGAGGATTTATGGGATATGTGATAATAACATATCGAATTTTGTTATGACGTCAGTCGGTGCGGGGGGAGGATGCAGTCAAGAAAATAGGTCAGTTTCATTCTCAAACAGGTTTAGGTGGTGACAAGGGGATGAGTGGATGAGGTGGCTCGCTGTTGCCTATGGCTAGGCTAAATTAGCTTGGAGTAATTAATGTGGTATACCTTGCTGTTATAATAGTATTTCGGATTTTAGATTAAACACAAGTATCCTCTGGAGTATGAGGTTCTTAAAAGTTAAATTCAAAATTGCCTCGTTCTACTTAGCTTTGGAGATAGCCGACACTACACCAGTACCAACAAAGTAAGTTAATGGTATATTTTTAAATAGTGACAAAGGAAATTCTGGAACGAATATTCGTAACATTGTAACAGTTTCTGTTTATGTGTTTGCATCTTATGCACAGTAATTAAGTCTTTTTCAGTATTTATTTTAAACCAAATTAAACACGCTTTCCATTGTTAGTATTCCCAACTTTTAAGTAGCTATATTGATTGGTAAACCATGATTGGAGAAAATTGTTATCACAGATATACACTACGCGTTTGAAGAACGTTGGCAGCTGGGATTGACATTTACATTGGCACCTGTTTTTATTCCTTGGATTTTTCTCGAAATGCGCCAGGTCACTTCACCGGCTGTATTATAAAGGTTGAAGGATTCTTTATTTAATTAGGTTGCAATTTAGGAGTATATCTGGTCTGAGCAACTGTTGGGTATGAGATAGGTAACCTATCAAATTAAAATTACATTTGTGCTTTGATAAAGCACCAATTTCCATATGCTCGAAGATTTAGGTATTTTGAAATTATAACTTTGATAGTTATTGATTATTAATATCTTATTTATGCAAAAGGATTGAATTTTGCTAAACAATACCTCAATTTCGTATAATAGTCGAGTAAATCTTTTACAAAAGCATGCTTCAAATCTACTTACAGTTTGCAGGAAGAAGCTAAATTTAGCCAATTTATAACACTTTTTGTGATTTAATATAGTATTTAATGCCGCGTTGTTTTAATATTTTACTTCGAGGTGGTATAATGGATATATATAATAGCAAAAATCTTTATATGAGTTATATCACTTAATATCTCACAAAGAAAGACAAAACAAAAGTAATGCTATTAAATATTTTATATAAAATTTTATAATAAACATTAGTTGCTATATTTTGTTTGCATTAAATACTTAAAACGTTATTTTTTTCAAATTCAATTATAGGAAAAAAATTCTAATAAATTGTATTGGTGTATTCTAATAAATAATTGGTATAAAATTGGTTATCTGGAAGAAATTACTTTTAGTGATAAGATCGCCAATTGCTCTAAATTTATGTCTCGTATGTGTTCAATTGTGATACCTACTATTATTATTTTTAAATCAATAAATTTAAAGGATTTATTATTATTATTATTGGGATGCTTCTGCGGACTTGTATATGCTGAAATATAGAGAATGGAATCAAATTAGTAAGTCCGTTCGTAAACGAAAAATTTAAATCTCGATATTGAATAATTGTATAGTAGTTGGCTAATTTTCAAGTAACTATGCCTTTATTAGAATAAGCTGTCGTATAGATTGAATAATAACCCAAAATCTCGTCATGGCGTAATTTAGTCGTATACGTGTGAGCTAAGATTCAAGCTACTGATTGATATGTCATTTGACGTTCAAGCATTCGAAAATAGGTGACCCGGATAGGAAGGTTTAGCTCTGTACACGCAGGCTGTAGTCGTGACGTCAGAGGCACACCTCTCGCTCCCCGAACACGCCCCATCTCCTTGCTGCTGAGATGCACTTTGACATTATAAAAATTTAATGTAATATTTCAAAGAGTGTTCTATTTTTTATCGTTTTTTCAAAATTACATTGCGCCAGTTTTAAAAATAGCTTGTATTTTTTTCTTGAGTACCATGAGCACTTAAGTTGTCTAAAAGGCATAGGTACAACTTTTTATTACTATCTATTTATGACTACATTTCTATTGTGTTGCCTTTCGTTTTAATTTTTAATTGTAACAGACTTATGTGTGGATAAAATAATCTGTAAAACTATCATAATTCAGTGTATTGTATTATACTTAGAAATATTGTATTCTCAAATTTAGAAGTTTCTAATCTTGTCCGGAAATCGAGGAGACTGATACTTTTATGATGCAAATCGACAGAGAAGCAAATCTCTAATAATCTAAATTCTTAGAATTTATGGGATATTTAAAATTTTAATATTCCGTAAGTCGCTTTGGCCGTTTAACCACGGGTCATGTACAGTCATGCGCTCTGAACATTTTTAAAATTAATTAAACACGTGAATACAGAATACTGAAAATCATAACCATTAATTCTTTGAAAATGAACTTGTTGTCTCTTATAGTTGAAGATTCATTAGTCCGTTAATAAAATAACTGTATGATAATATATTCAGCATTTTACATAAATTCTTGAAAACACGGAAGATTTGTGCTAGCGCCATCTAGTGATAGTATAATGAACTTTTAACGTGCACGTTTTCATATATATTCAATTTTCCTATGATTCTAAACCAAACGGTTAATTTAATTACCAGTTTCATGCATAGATGTCGCTAATACGAGTAAAATTGTTTTTCCTGCTATATTTATCTATAAGTATGGTATAATAGTATATAGGTATTACAAGTTTAAAATTAAAGGAAAAAAATGTCCCAGTTATATCTTAACCAACATGAATTTGAGAAACAAATGTATTGGACATTGGTTTGTAATGGATATGATTCAGTCGAAAAAAACGCGGATTGCACCCATTTCATTATGGATGCGACTCGGGCAATTTTTAAATATAATCTGAATTCGAGTACATGTTCGTAAATAATACAGTTTGTGCTAGCACGTTCCATCGATCGAAATAAAATAGTTCAAAAAAATATGTAGTAGTCGTGTTACGTAATAGTTATCTGAAAAACAAGTTTCAAAAGGGACTCCTGGGTATTTTGAACATTTATGGGTATTTTGAGTCCACTCAACCGCTTGAGGTTGTTTCCCCGAACTTTGTTCCGTATTTAACAACAGCTTAGACGCACTTCAGTTACAAGTTAGGCCGAGAAGCAATGTCTGTAGTTAAAGTAACTTTACTAATTTAATCCCACTTGATCGCTGTTCCCTCGTGACCCGAGCACAGTTCGGTCTCATTACGCTGTTGAACGTGATACGTTGAGCTTCATTTGTTATTAATTGCTTTTGTAAATTTACATATTTCAATTCTAAAATATGAAATAAATCTTTAAATTTAAAAAGGTGGTTTTTATCCATGAAATAAATATAGTAGAGAAGTGTCAGGAACAAAGTTATTACCTACATAACTGGAATTGGTCCGGTGGTCCAATGTAGAGAAATATAAAGTTTAAACATAAAATCGCAAATACTGCAAATGAACATTTTAAAATGTATTCGAATTTTTTTACTGCTTTTAAAAAAATGTATAATTTATTGTACTCCATCTAGCCTACACATTACTCTATGAGCAAAAGTTTTTCGTTTGACATGTCTCCTTCTGGCTTCGATAACTATCTATTAAGAGTAAATATAATAACATCATGTGAACTGCACGAATAGTCAGTCGTAAGTACATATAATTTTCTTTACATTCATCTTTTTATGTGACACACAAATTTCCAAGGCACGTAGACATTTTGAAATATTAATGAGAGACGGCAGAAATTGAAGATGAAACTGGAATACTAGGCGTAACATTACGGCTTGATAATACTCGCGAGCAGATTTATACCTTACATTTTAACTGTTATAACATAAAATCATAATATTGCGGTGAACTTTTTAAATTAGCTTTCTTGCAACTGGATATTTCCACAACATGACACACTTTACAATTTCATAATAACACTATTGTTATAAATAGGGATAAGAGTTATATATATTATATGCATGTTCCATTTTCAAAATGTAGTAATTATTTTTAGTCTGCCAAACATTTTTTAAATTGATGACTATATTATAATATCATACGCACTGAATGGTCATTCATACCATTATACATATGTAGATTTTATTATTGCACAGACCTAAAAAACTATATTTTTTGAATTAGATCTTTCTTTTAGTAACCGAGTGATATGCCTGTGTGTGATACATGAATCGCGTATATTGTTATATAAACTAGAAGAAGCTTATCTAAATATCATCCTTGTAACGTTATTCGGGTTAATATTTATTTACGTTGCTTTATTTATATCACAGTAAGACACATTAAGTAAATTGAAACTTTATTTCGAATAAACTCATACTTATATTTACTCAATAATAAAAAAATAGTAACATTTCTTTCAGAATCAAAGGAAAAGCATATTTCCACTTTAAAAGATAGCCCGAGAGAATTCATTAATTGTAAATAAGATCTAAATTTAAAGGGAAGGCGTATCGAAGTTTTCCAATACTTGTTAAGTAAGTAATCAGTTTCTCTGCCTGTTCGATGTACACTTGCAATTTTTCTTCATGTTTCACTCTTGGGAAATGTCTGATTCAGCGTAGTTCTATTCAACCATACAAAGCCATTATTTACTCCGAACAATTACCTCCATTTTGAAAACTGACTCGCTTTCCATTTGCTATGAATATTAAAATAAATGTTTGTGCCATTTGTGTTGTTTGTGTTATTCTGTCCGTTTGTGTGTTGAAAGCATATTAGGAGTTTGTTTTGTTTTAAAGCAGACAGAGGTAAGCAGAACTACAAATTCAGATATTTATTGACATTAGGAAAAATGAGTGTTTTAAAAAATAATATTACTCGACTGAGATGAAGCAAGAATGCGGTAAATTATGTATTTTTTTTCTTTCACATCTAAAAGTAACAATTGTCTTCTAACAATTCTAATAATAGAAGATCCAACAATTTTATTTGTTTTGTTCGTTCTTGAGCTCCGTTCTTTAAGTTTACTTTGTTCGGAATTCGTTGAGATTTTATAACAAATGACGATAGAGGGACCGCAAATAATTCTTTAGTTTCATAGTTACATATTTTTCAACGTCATGCTTTTCTTAAATAAGGTAAAAGTTTTGCAGTCATCTTTATCGCAGTGGACTCGATAGTAAGCCGTAATTTTAGTAATATATTATGATCTATTGAAACGTAGGTAAATTGACGACACGTTCCTAACGACAGATGTTTCCTCACCACGTAAAAATAGATGCTATGTGCTATAGTAATTAAACTACATATGTTGGCTATTGTGAAATGTAGCTCTAGATTATTTTGGACAGATACATATTAAAATATCTTTTAGTCACGTGTTATCTAATTTAGTATCCCTTGAATATTAATTGTGTACTAAATTATCTATTTAAACTGCCATGAATATGCATTAGACTATTTGAACTATTCTAGTTGTTAACTAATTGAAAAACTACAGTATTTTTTAAATGAAATAGAAATCAGTAAGTATAATAGTAAAATATTAGTTTGTATTTCAATAAAGATACCTATAGATCATATAAAACTGTGCATTATTTTTAATGAAACATTAACAGCGCACCAAACGTTAATTAAAACTACTTTAGCTCTAAAACTCATTAATTCGGATAAAACAAGAATAATATGGCTTTTGCCTGTTTAAAGTTTCGACCACCAACCACCAAACTTCCTTATGTTATAAACAGGATTGCATACTGTAATAACTTTATATGTAGATATCATTGCAATAAAACCTAATACTTCTAGAATAAATATCAAAATCCCAAGATTAATACGTTAACATATATGTAATAATACAAACCTTAAAAATTACTATGTAATATCCTGTTTAATCTCTAAAGAGCGTCCTGGTAAATAAAGCATGTAGTCGGATAAATAATGTTCGTTGGAAAATTTATCTGTTTCAACTCAGTGGGTCGCTCTTATTTTACGATTTTCCTCCTCCATGTCAACCGACCAGAGACAACGACACGACTCCCGGAGACTTTCTTTCCTTTGCCGTGGAATATTAATCGGATTTAGTTATAAACTTCACTCTTGCGGAAATATATCTATCTATCTTGCTACGAATATAAGAGTTGGGTAAAAAATATGAGAATTGAATTCTTTTACGTGAAATGAAAACATGCATTTATTTGCAACGTGCTATCAAAGCGTATTATCATAGACGTGTTATTTTAACGCAAGGAAATGGGAAATACTGATATTTTTAACATTTTGCATGTTACAAAAGAATTTTATATATTTTATAAACAGTTATATTTAATAAACTACCTCAAAGGGTAAATTTATGCGGCTAATTATTATTAATTCGATAATAAGTACAGTACAATTTGAATTTAACATTTTTATTACATCTCTTAATTATTGTAAATAAATAAGTTTGATTTGAAATATAAAATCTCTAAAAATAATCATATAATTAATATTTTCATGGAGATATATTTATAAATTTGATTAGTAGATAACTGTTTATATTGTTTATGTATGTTTTTGCGTCTATTGTTTCTGTTGCCAATATCAATCACTGATAGCTCCGTATTTGCTTATTTGCACATTGTAAGAGCCAAATATTCAATTCGATTGTCTGGCATTGAAACGTGCTCGACATGTCATCAAACGGATTGATATTGTTAATGTTGTGTCAATACAACACATCCATGTTTCCTTAAATGTGTCTTTTATTTTTATATTAACTCTGTTTAATGAGATGTCTGCAGGAAATAGTCGTTTTCGTCATGCCGTCTTAATGGGACGAAAGTGCACCATACAGGTTGACCGAATATAATCCTCTTGTTACACGTTATATAGTAGGTTTCACGGATGTTATACTTGTAATACTATAACTAAATATACGTAGTACGTAAGGAAAAATATTCTACTAGATATTGTATAAGTGAGCAATAAATTTTACTACTTTTATTGTAGTAGGTATGGGTAAAAACTGTCTTTGTCTCGTATAATGAAGTTGTCTTGCTTGGCTAGAAAACAATGTATCCGTTGTGCAAAAAATTTAAAGACCTTATTAAGGCTTCCACGGTTTGTTGCTTTGTTGTTAATACAAATTATGACGACAGTTTTATTGAGAGAAGGTAGCTTCAAGCGGGACGAGGTTTTATAATAATATTATAAGTTTGTTTAGGAATACAAAAATATTTTTACATTTCAAAATTTGCTTGTTTATTTCTACAATTCTTATTTTAGTCTTAACTATTAATTTAGAGTCGGTAAGTAAGATAATTTTATCTCAGGATAGAAGTAATATAAGATCACCATTCAAGGAAGCTCATAATTGCAATTAAGAATGGTCCGAATAGCGAAGTATGCTACGAGACATTTAATTTAGTATCTAGTTGTAATCAGAAAATACTCGAAGTTCCATAAATGTATTTTGCAGACTTTAATTAAAAACATTCAATGAACTCTTAGTTACTATCAGAACGAATCTTTTTTGCAATGAAGCCTTATTGGAATTTAGCTTTAAATATTTCTCAAAGGTTGATTTAGAATTTTCATCTCTATATAAAAATAATAATGTGGTTTTAATTTTAAATCCAAATTGGATTTTGATATTAATAGATCAGTATACTATGATATGGAAAAGCTATTACGTATCAGATAAATATACACTATTAGATAAACATGACGTAAAATTAAAAGAAACATTACTAGGAATTTAATCACAGAACTAGATCTTATAAATGCAGTTATTTTCGTGATGGTGTCAAAACACCCGATCTAAAAATGTCGGTCGTGTGCGAAATGAAAGAAAATGATCCTCTGTGATGGAGGGAAAAAGCGACGGCGCTGGCGCAGCTCTACGTGAGGGGGAAAGACGAGGGCGGGCGGCGCCTACGTGTGTCCGGACTATATCGGTGGCCCGCGCCAGTCAGCAGCTGTGGCTCGTGTTGGCTAATCCATCTTGTAGAGCCATCTTCTTTTTTATTTGCTGTAGGTGAGTTGAGTGCTGTTTTAAAAAATAATTATGTGATCGATTAATAATTCGTGTCGACATCGGGATGTGAATTGTAGTGTTTGTCGTGAAGTGTTATGTGGCGCTGTTAGGGATTCTTGTAGATTTGGGACGTAACTTCTTGTGCATTTGAGAACGGAAGAAGCAAATTAGTACTTAAAATCTCGATGCAATAATATCCGTTCTTAATAAATAAAGTAAACATAATTAATAAAGTATTAACCATTTTTCGATAAAAACCATTTTTGATACTAATTAATACATATATTAATTTAAAAAAAACGTTAACATAATATAAATATAAAAATTTATTTAAAAATATTAATTTATGTTAAATCTTATCCTATATATACTATAACATACCTTAAAATTTAAACGAAAACATAACTTTATACATATTTAAATTAATGTATATTTTTGATTAATATTTCATTAAAATATCTAGAAATCATATATATGTGAAATGTTTTTCCAAGTAATAATGTTTGGATATTTGTTTAAATAAAATAAATCTGAAAGAAACTCTTTCAGAATCGTGTGTAACCGAATGCGTCCGGCTGATATTCCTAGAACCAAATTAGGCTGCGACCGGAATGTGAACCGCTACTATTTTCGTCGCGCGCGCAGGCTACCGATCGTGCCCGACCACTCACGAAGTTAACCGAAGTTATTTGTAGAATTTTCATCAGATACACGCAATTCTATAGTTATGAAAATTCCTGTTGTATGACTTCGATAACACGCAAGATGTGTAGCCTAATTTTACTGGTGCATATAATGATACTCGTTTAATGTTTTACAAATATACACGTATATCTAGTTATTATATTTAATTTATAATTATATATTTTTTAAATAAATATTTATTTTATAAATTATATAAAATAAATACAATTTATAAAAAGATATGAATCAGTAACAGCTAAGACCAACATTTATATTGAAAGAATGATAGGACGCGATTTATTTCTTATTTAGTGCGCATTATTTTAAATCGAACAATAAAAAAAGTTTTCTTTTTAAATGTATCCCTGGTCACCAACTAATTCCTGGGAATTTAGGTACTCTGGATCCAGAACTCCTGTATATCCTATGTTCTTACTCGGGGTTTAAGTTATACTGATACGAAATTTCATTAAAAACTATTTAGCGGTTTGTGTGCATATAATGTCTTTCACGTTTATATGTATGTATGTATATGTAAGGATTGTAGCTTATACGAAGGAAATATGATTTTATTTATGTACATCAACTTTTACCTACTTATATTACTTCATTTGGAACTTCGCCAAGTAGTCTCAAATGTCAGTGGGTTTCACGATTTTTTATGTATTGTTCGTAACATTTTTAAAGCTGTAAATTTATTTAACACATTCTATGTATGTTATTAATACAAATTAACATTGTATTCTCCGAAGGTCTTGTGGCTAAAAACAATAAAAATCTCTAGCTCATTTAAAAACCTTTTGCGGCTTACATGACTATCTATAACTAATTTGAAAACCCCTAAAAATTTGACAGCCTCTGTGGCGTAGTTGTCAGCGTGCTAGTTTTTTTTTACAAATAAGTCGCGGGTTAGATACAGGTTGATATATTTAAATATTTATTCGTAACCTTCAATTAATATTAATATATTGTAATATATGATAAACTATGTATTTATTTTAGACCTAGATGTTGCCTTTATTTCTAGGTTAACATATGTGTATGTATTTATTAATATTTAAAAAACTGAATACGGTCTACTATCGTGTTTACTTTGATTAATTTAACTTTTAATTATATCTAATCTATTTTTTGTACATATCACTTGTACAAAACTGTGTTTATTGGGGTAGCAACTGACCAAGCCTATTGAAGTAATATTACCTCGTTGAAGTGCAACATCCGTGAAATGCATCAGTTGCGTTTCGTATTCGCGTTAACTGGCATAGTAGTAGGAGTCTGCACTGCTCAGTCTAGTGCTGCTTATTGACATTTCAGTTTCGGTCACTCCAGGCTTAATAACCTTACCTACTAATTATAATATTTAATTTTAAATGTATTTTCTTATAATTTATCACTGATGATGGTAATTTACAGGATATATAAAGCAGAACAGACACAATGGCGGATGATGATGTAAGGTGGGTACAATTAAATTCAACATAATTGAAAAACGAAATTCTCAAATAAACATAAAAATAAATAAAAATAAATGATTTTTAAAATGTAAAAATTTAATTTTCAAACAATCAATTGTTTGTAGACCCAACAAATAAGTAAAAATACATTTTTTATATTAACATGCTTTATTTCGTTTCAATTGTTTCATCGTTCGCTTCGTCTACGCGTTGGATTCTCTTCACTCTGGATGACATGTGGCCGTTCCTTCATTCTACAGTATAAGTCTTATGCCTCGAGACTCAGGTAACTAATAAATCATGCTTTTACTCACAAAGACTACATCACAAACACACTACAATAAAACACACTTAGAAGGTAATATTAATAATTAAAAGAACTCATGACAATTTTTGTTACAGCTCTTTATTTATTATAATAACGTATATATAATATGTATATCAAGGTATAACGTTCGTATTATTATTGTTATTAAAGCCTATTTAATGCCCCGCGTTCTTTCCAAGTGTCGTAAATAACAAAGAAACAAATTGTTTATATTTATATTGTCTATAACAAACCACAACCTATAATATAAATAATGCACACGCAATACTATTATATAACACACGCAATTTGCACAATATTCGCACTTGTCACTCATAATTTTAATAACTTTCGATAAAAACACTGTTTTTAAATTTGTGACACATTTTACACAAATTTCTTTAACTAGCACAAATGTCTAATTACAATTAACTATGTTTTACATTTATGTAATTAATATTCACCTTTGTTTCAACACTTATCTGTGTATTATAATCTAATAATATAAAAATGTAAATTTATGTATGTTTATTAAAATCCCATAATTCAGTGTTCTATTGTAAGATGAGTGTTTGCTCAAAGTATAATTTGTTTTTATTTCTTTTTCAGAAAAAGCGTCTCGAGGAGGTAACAATGAAGACTTCACACTTTTCTACATATTGTTTTCAAGCGTAAAATTTTCATTATAAAAAAGTAGATTATTAAATTCGAAACATTCGTAACCATATTACCTATTTCATACTATATTTATTGTATATCTTATAAATTCAATTATATATATACCTATATATTTATTAATACAATTATATTAATTTAACTCAACAAATTTAACACAAATCAAATTTATTTGTTAGATACACTTATTATTACATTATTGCTTTTATAATGTCACCAGGCGAAGAAGGCCAAACAGGCCGAGATCGACCGTAAGCGCGCTGAGGTGCGCAAGCGCATGGAAGAAGCCTCCAAGGCGAAGAAGGCGAAGAAGGGTTTCATGACACCTGAAAGAAAGAAGAAGCTTAGGGTAAGTAATTAATTACTGTATATTAAATAATGTTAATGTACAACAATATGATTTAATTTTTTTATCCAGTTACTGCTGCGCAAGAAAGCAGCCGAGGAGTTGAAGAAGGAGCAGGAACGCAAAGCTGCCGAAAGGAGGCGTATCATCGAGGAGAGGTGCGGAAAGGCCAAGAACATTGATGACGCTAATGAAGGTAGATATTTTGCTATATTGATGCATACAAACATTAATTATAAGCACTGGATCAAAAGGCGTCACGACATCTCGTACTATGACATCAAATGTTTCATCAAGTTGTTACGCAGCGGTGGCATCTGATACATCATGTTATATGTCCTTGTGTCATATTATAGATGATCTTAAGAGGACTGTAAGAGATTACCACGAGCGCATCGGACGACTTGAAGATCAAAAGTACGACCTGGAATACGTCGTTAAAAGGAAAGACGTTGAGGTACTAAGATGAGCGTATTGTTAACGCTCTCTTTTGAGGATCTCACATACTTACACATCTTCGTGTTTGTCATAATTTGTGATTTCGAATTGTCGTGCTGTCTCTACTTCGTCTGTTCAATAACAGATTAAAACGCTGACTGCTGGTGTGCTGGGACGATCGATTCTCTTTCCGATCGACCTTGTCTTTCTCTAACGCGTTTTTCTATCTCTTCTAAAGCTCCATGTGAAGTCGATTTTCGTGCAATATTTATCTCTTTATTCTAGAAACAATAAATTTCTATTTAAAACTGACAAATCTAGCTTTCCTCACTTCTATTTCACCAAAAAACGTATATCTAGTTATAAACAGTAGGCAAAACGTAGGGTATCCGAGTGCGTGGAATAATCCTTGGTTGATTTTATAGCGGCTCTAACGAGCATCATTACCGGGTACCATCAGCGTATCACGAAGCTCGAGGAGGAGAAGTACGACCGTGAGATGGAAGTGGCGCGCAAAGAACTAGAGGTGTGACACGCTTTCTGCGCAGACGCTGTTTAAACGCTCTTCGTTTGAGTAGTTTATGCCGCCATGTGACTAGTATACAATTAAAGTTTTGTTTTCGCAGACGTAATATAATATATTTAAGAAGTATAAATAAGTTTCATCCAAGTGTGATAACCGATTCTTTCGTAAACGCTACAATAACAATTCCCGTTAAATATTTGAAATCGCTATAGTTACTTGTAGATAAGTTTTCATCAGTACTACGTCAATAACATTTCCTTAGTGGTTCTGCAGTATATTTGCGGCATATACCCACCCAAATAATCACGTAGCTTGGCTTCCGCTTACTTCCAGCAGTTAAGACGTCCCGCACAGATTCGTGTACACTGACAACACAAAGAGCGACATATTCTAGATAGATTATTTCTAATACATATGTTTCTCTTTAGCGGAACTCCAGACGATATGTGCAATGTACTGGCACAGAATATACAACCTAGAAGGAGATAAATATGAACTAGAACGTGCGATCCAAATTAGGAAAATGGAGGTAAAATTTTCAATTAGGAATTGGGAATGCATTATGAGTTGGTGATATTTTAGTTGTTTATCGATATACTGACGGCTCACAGCACACATGCACACGTTCCCGAGCGAATCGACGACACATCGAAGCCGATGCACTTTCCGCAGGCTCAATAATTTCTCTTTCCTTTTTCTATAGCAATGCTCAAGAGAATAATACAGGAGTATTATGACCGCATGTATGTGTGTGAGGGCCAGAAGTGGGATTTGGAACATGAAGTCAGGAAAAGAGATTACGAGGTATTGAGCCAATAATTTATATCCATTGTGAATATCACAATCATCGATCTGTAACAATCGAGAACGCGTGTGACAAATCGTGTTTCTACATTCATAACGCTTGTAAGTTTTCGAATTGTTTGTTGTTGTAAATAACGGTCCGAGACCCGGGCGCGGCCGTTTGCGTAGTGCTACGTAGAGCAGAGCTATGTACATAGTCCGCTATGACTCCTAAAAGTGCGAGCGCAGCTTCCGGGAGAGGCGTGCGGTGCAAAATCGATTCCAACGGCCACCGACCGCCGCCGCCGGCGCGTCATCGACATGGAGCTTATTATACTATTAACTACACTAACGAGCTGTAACAGCAACCGGCCAGTAACAATAACCACACATACTCACCGCCATGGTGCCGCCCGCTGCGACACTATGCATGTTCGCCGCCCGCGTAACATTCATCTCCCGCGGACTCATAACCACGGACGTAATCTTGTGTCATCATCTCATCCTCGTGTCTTCTTCACAATATTCCAACAACAACTCTTGTGAACAGGAACACGAATCATCATTACATCTGTCCACATGTTAACCGTCGACTTTGTATGCTTATACGCTAATTGCTTTATATGCCTGTAGCATGTAACAGCATCAATCTACAATAACATGGTATGCTTTCAGATAGCCTTTCCTATTAATATATTCCCAAGTATGGCACTTTTAATAATAGCGAATATTAAAACAGTGTGATGATAATAAAATAGCTTTTAAAGTAATCGATTACCGCGCTGCATTTGCCCCGAGTGATGCTTCATGTATGATGGCGAGCTTAGTGCCTATGGACCCGACTCTTTTGGTAACGATTTGCTGCAGTTGGAACCATGGACATGTTCCTCTCTATTGGCACACGCAAGTGCATAGTGTAAGTGAAACTTCTTGTTCCAAATCTCCAACTTGTCATGTATGTGCCGTCATATATTGAGCGCGAGTTATTGTTTTGCGTGTTCGGTTGGTGAAATAATGCCCTATGTACCCGTTACAGTATTCCTATTTTATAAACTTGAGTGTAATTAAATTGAAGTGCCATACTCTGGTCGTATTGCCCTTCCCTGTCCCGAGTAGCATCGACCTCATACGGTTTATTACATTTACATCCACTTAGGACGCTGAGTGGACGCGAGCTCAATACACTACCTACACATATTCAGGACTGGTTCGATTTTGCACCGTTCACCTCATTACACACCTCGCGACGTTCACTCTTACAAATTGTCTAAATACTTAAGTTATGAATATGATTGACACGTTTGTTTATTATAATCCTTACACACTCATACAGCGCTCGATATATTACAACTTCGATATAAAACAAATTCTTTGGCTGTACAAAATCAATCTGAGACTGAAAACATAAATCGAAGTATAATATTAGTGCGCTGGAATTAATATGCACATGTACAATACGCAATATCCTGCACAGATGTATTCTGACACACAGAGTCCAGGTGCTGCAGGTGACCAGCCACCGTTAGAATGTAAGCACGAAGTAGTCTGCACGACTTAAACGCAAAGGCAGAAGGTTATAGTTGAAATATTGAATTAGTCAAATATAGCAAACATTATTTAAAAATCGATAGGAAAGTTTCATAAAATCTCCATCTGCGGCTGCCAGTATAACACACGATCTCTCTTTTTTACATCAGCTCGCAAATAACACTGCCTAATATGAGCAGCTCAATGTTATCTAAATTCTAACTATTAAATATTTTATATTTATTGTTTAACACTCGCATTATTCGAGCTTAATCTTCGCTTTATTTTACAGATGTGTACTTGTCTTTCAACTGTTTAGCTTTCAATGTTTTGGTTGTTTTATGGTTTTTTTCTTCTATTGCATGCAATTTCTTAGTTCATAGGGTTCTTTATCTATTTCAATTTTCAAGTAAAATGATTTTATTCATTATTTTTATTCTTGCCTTATTCTATTCTTTCAAGTACCTATTGCCAAATAATTTTCTAAGTAATCCTTAATTTTTTAATTCAATTAATTATATCATTCTCACAACATTTTCAGCGTGTTATTATTTAACGCGATTATTTTAATTGATATTATGTTTTTAATAGATTTCCGACCTGAACTCCCAGGTCAACGACCTCAGAGGCAAATTGTAAGTATTTTTTTTATCAACTAAGCTATTGTGACAATAGAATCTGTTTTATTTATTAGTTTTTGTTTCACCAAAGCGCTAATTATAGAAATTACTATTTGATTTTTAACATTACCTTTGGGTTGTTCAGAAAGATTATAGGCAATACATAATGAATTCTCCTAATATGCCAGTGAAAGAAAAAAGTGAAATTCCTTCAGAGTATTATACATCTAATATGAATATGTATATAACAAATTTCACATCATTTAATTTAATTGCATTAGTATATATGTATTAGACTGTTTGGACTCTAATAACAGAAGGACAACTTATTTATAGCGTTAAGCCTACGCTTAAGAAGGTGTCCAAATATGAGAACAAATTCGCTAAACTGCAAAAGAAAGCCGCCGAATTCAATTTCCGTAATCAACTCAAGGTCGTCAAAAAGAAGGAATTCACCTTGGAAGAAGAGGACAAGGAGGTAAAAATTATTATTTAAAAAATGTAAAGTATCAAGTAACACAACCTGAAAACCTTCCATAATGAATTGTAAGATAATATTTTGAGGGCCATTAAAATTATCCTTTTTAATGTATTCTAGGAAGGTTCTATAATTTAGATTAAATTCTTTTTGTATTAAAAATACTTCGAACACTTATTACTTACGTGTTTATTATAGGATCATAATACAATATCATCCATTCTTCTTTATCCATAATATTACTCGTTTCAACAGGCTAAGAAAGCAGAGAAGGCTGATTGGGCAATTGGAAAGAAGTAAAATGTCAATCGATAAACTAATCCAATTTTAAATTATTTATTTTTTATTTTAAATATCTTACATTATACTTATTATAAAATACATTTTTCCATTATTTTATTTTTAAAATCACTTCTTTTCTATGAGCCTTACCATTTGAGTAATAAGGTGAGAACAGCGTTTTAGCAGTGTCCGCAGCTTTGGCTATTATCCAAAATGTTCCTAATTAGTTTTTTTTATTTCTTGTCATTAACCTGAAAACATCGATAACACTTATTTTTAGCAAGAAAAGCGGAGAATCTGGCCCCCAGTTTGTTGTACTTGAAGAGACTACATCATTACTTTAACATTGCATCATTTATTGCGTGGTTCATTCATCATATTTCATTTTACATTTATGTATATCATAAACTTTCATGAAATTTAAATTCGTATCCACTTGTGCTACATAAGGCTCATGTTTCGCAGGGTGGAGCTGGGGGCAAGGTAAATAAAAAAACTCGAAAGAAGCGAAGGTTATATGTAGAGTTTATAGAACTTGTTAGAAAATTGTAGAGTTCTAGAGAAATATGCGGCATGTGATATATATGGCACAGCTTGGTAGAAATGCCACAATATAAAGGCTAGCACAGAGCTGGCAATGAGATTGGGTTATTGAAAACTGCCCAATGGAATTTGTGATTTTGACACAAAACTTCACTAGCATACATTCATACACTTATAACAAAGACATTATTAGAACAATTATATAGAAAAACAATTTTCATAAATTACAAAGACACTTACTTATTTGTTAATTAATTTAGAATATGAGAATGAATTAGATATTTGGCATTAAATCTAATGTTATTACAATTAATCAATTTGTGTTAATTTTAAACATAAACTCACTCTACATTTATACACGAAACAAACGCTTTTTTCGATTGAATTTGTCTTTTATACATATAAGCGACTGTTTATTTATATATATGTATATAATACAATATTGCTTTCTTTTGTAGCAAGAACAAATACTTGCTAACAACGTTTGACAGATGTGCTTCGTTTTATTAAAGCTTCATCATTAGCACCAGTTAAATTTATGATTAATTTAACTACATTTTTGTGCTAAAATTTTATATTTAGCTTTGTTTATTTGGACTTCAATTATACAATGTCGTCCTGTTTCTCAATTTATATAAATCGCAATGATTGACAACTTTTGAAGCCTGTACATAATTTTATGCACACAAGCTTTTAAATGTGTACCAAAAATAAAGTAAATATATGTTAATTATTCTCCTTATTCTCCACAGAAAAAACCTGACTGGTCCAAGGGCAAGCCAGGAGATCAGAAGGTAAAAGAAGAAGAGGTTGAGGCATGATTTGTTTATTATTATTTCCACAAAAACTATATGTGAACCCTTATCTTCATGTTGTCTTAAACCTGTCTACAGTTTTGTGATAATGTTATCCCCTGTTGTGGCGCGGTGTAAAGGCAACGACATCTTCGTCTTCGCCCGACACAGCCAATATAAACATCAATGTTATACGTTCCTTTCACAATAGTTTGTTTTATTTTTCGTCATTGAAAAATACAATTTATGTCGCCGCCATAATAAGAAATAATTTTATATTATTTATTTATAATAAAAATATTATGTTTTGTAAGATTAAATAATGTTTAATAAATTTAATTTTCTGTATTATATAAAATTGTTGAGACATCATTTGTGCACCCCTTCCTTTCGTCCTCTGCCCTCCTTGAATGTATCGTGTGTTATTGTTTATCAGTGGACGTTTACGCTACGAAATTAAATTTACTTTGATGCCATCTCCACGTGTGACCCTCCCGACCCTTTTGTTCAATTACCTGGAATTGGGATACATATGTACATTCAAAATAAACATCTAAACATAAACCCAATGTTAAATCTCACATGTGTGTAAGCCTGTTCCATACTTCTGTTTAACTTGAACTCATTGGAAAATATTTTAAAGATAATTTTGATATTATGCAGAAATAGTAAATAATCCAAAAACTATATATTGTAAAGTAAGCGAATTTCGCATTGGTATCCTCAAGAAGTCATGCATGGTCCAAAAGTAATTAACATTATCGGTCGCATGTGGGTCTCTCACTTAGTATGTGAGGAGAATATCGACTACAATTCTTATTTAAGTCTAAAGACGGCAATAAAGTGACTTTAAAAAGCTGCTGGTTAAATGAACGTAATCACACTTTGTTGCTATTACAAAATAGTAGAAATTGTGGAACATCCTCACATATATAGTATATGAGGAAAACTCATTACGATATAATGGATGAATTTCGAAATAAAAACGATAATGTAACTTTTTTTTACGAAACAAGAACGTGTTCACATATAGGTAATTCTGTATGCCGTAAAAACAATTGCGTGTCGATTGATTGTGTGCGTATTTCATTGCCGAGCGAATATTTTTCACGATGACTTTTGGCTCGATCTCAAAGGGAATAGATATGCGTTTGTGTAATTGCGCCACAATAGGTTGTTGGAAAAGGGTCACACCAGATGCAGCCCTTTCTGGCAGATAAATCTTCCTCTCAGTTTTACATTTATTATATATAATAGAATATTAGTGTATTATAATCGTATATTTAGTAAAATGTATGGTTAAGTGAATAACAAACGGAAACGTCGCCTTAAAGTTAATTTTCTTAAATAACTTGATCTGAGGGAGTTTAATTAACTTTTCCGTCTAAAGCAGTCGTTCCACGAACAATAGGTTATTTGATCATGGCTCTAAAAGCTTCTTTGTTTTAACGTTAAAAAGGAATTCGATAATTTAATATGCGCTCTAAATCAATTAACGTTATTGATGTCGATAAAAATCGATTAAAGTACACAACACATTGTGCTCGTTTTTATTAATTAATTTATTGAGGATAATAATTGCGAAACAACGATATTATTTAATTATCTGCGGTAAGTTTGACAAATAAAGTACTAGCTTTAACATCGAATTTGTTAGCTACGCTTATAATAACATAATGTACAATTATCTCGCTTCATATTTGCTAAATACACACCATTTTGCATGAACATCATTATGCGTATTTTAATAGATATACTCGTATAGTTGCTTTTAATAACATTCATTATCATCGATAATTATAGTTAGTTGCTACGCAGCTCACAGTATAATTTTCCTTTTGAACAATATTTTATTTGTAAAAAAATTACAGGAAGGAGGTGGTGGAGAAGGTGCACCGCCTGGTGAAGGCGCACCACAAGCTGAAGGTGCTCCGCCAGCAGAAGGCGCTCCACCCGCAGAAGGCGCTCCACCCGCAGAAGGCGCTCCGCCCGCAGAAGGGGCCCCACCTGCAGAAGGCGCTCCTCCAGCAGAAGGAGCCCCTCCACCAGCCGAAGGAGCCGCACCTCCTGCGGAAGGTCTATATACAGACCTTTAAATTTACAATAAGCATGTGATCCAGCAGCGAAGAAGTGTTGATCGTTGTGATTGATTTCAGGTGCACCTGTTCCTCCAGCCGAAGGTGCTCCACCAGCAGAAGGTGCCCCAGCACCTGCTCCTCCAGCAGAGGGAACTCCACCAGCTGTCCCTGCGGAAGGTTATTATTTAAATATAATATTATTGATATTTATCAAATAAGTAATTTGAATGGAAATGCAATAAATTTTTGTATTTGTTAGGAGCTCCGGCGCCCGCACCTCCTGCAGAAGGAGCTCCAGCAGCGGCGCCTGCCGAAGGTTATTATAGTTTAATAAATATGTTAGATACATAATTCATCAGATACCTATTCTATTTCTTGATGACTCATTTTAGCCCCTGCAGCAGCTCCAGTGCCAGAAGCACCGCCAGCAGCACCTCCCGCAGAAGGTATATTATAGAAATAAATAAATCTCAATTAATTTAGTATTCATTTAATTAATTTTAAATACTGCTATTTTAGCACCACCCGCTCCAGCACCAGCTCCAGCACCAGCACCCGCTCCAGTGGCTGAAGGTGATATATAAATATGATCACATAAGCATAATAAAAAGACATGAATTAGACTACATATTACCAGTTGGTCATTGCATATGATTATTGTATTGATTTTTCGAAATTGTTAATGTTCTATGTATTTTGCAAATTTGAGCAGGTTTCATTTAAGAAATATCAAAACACTAAAAATATAATTTTTAATAAGTTAAGATTGTTGTAAATGACAATCTGGAAAGGACTTTGGTTGTAAAATATATGTGCTATATTCGAAAAGCGTGCCATTGTGTTATTAAGGCTTTTGCATGTATTTTTACAATTTTAATCCAAGTTTTCAAAATCTTCATTACCATTGTGTTCGCAGCGCGACTGAGGTGTTGTTTTGTCTCAGTCATATCCGCAAAAGTCTTTTAAATTAGTTAGTTAACTCATGTTGGGGAACAAACTAAGACAACACTACATTAAGTTTTCTGGTTTCAGCTGCAGCGTAAACAAACACCGTGTTTGCTTTAGCATCAGTTGCAGCCATCTCTCGGCAGGGGAATAATTATAAGCCGTCGCGTGCTACTTTAAACATAAGATATAATTTTTATTCACATTCGATTTTTTACTTGATTTAAAAGATAATAAATAATTTCTAGTATTAATTTACATTTTCTATTGATTTTAAACATCTACCTACTCTTATTTAGGAATAAAATGTGAATCATTTTCGGCGGCTTGATCATCGACCAGTATTATATACCTATAAAAATTAGTTAAAAATAAACACACGGTTACTTTCTAAAGTGTTATAGAGTGCGCTGACTTAGTTGTACATACCATCAATAATAATTCATCAATTAGGTTTTGATGGAGATGGAGTGGCAAATATTAGGTGCGAACTTATGGAATTAAACCCTCTCAAAGGACCAATGAAGTAAAAAATATATGTCAAAAAATCGCTTGAGTAAGATGGAATTGAGACGTTATGTTGATGATTGAGACGCCAGGGGAAACCTAATTTAGTGGGAAAATTAGGGATGCGATGCGGAAATTCACATAAGGTTAATGTACCAACCGATACTATTCCTTCAAGGGTTTATTAGGTTTTGAACTCTCTTTTCTATAGTGTATCTTATATCTTTTGGAAATAAATATTTTGCTGAAAATAATATTAATTGAGACAAAGGTGACCTCTTATGAAATTATAAAAGAGCCCAGTCAAAACAAGGTGCTTTAAAAATTATTTTTTAAAATTAGTAATTTCAATAAAATATTGTTTAATATGTTAGATTATTTTGAAACAATTTAAATTAACTTTAAGTATGTTATACAAAAGCCATAATGTTTATTATTGTTCGAAATGTATAATAAATAACTGTTAGTTAACTTTGTAAAACAAATGAATTTTCAGTTAAAGATACAATCTAAGAATTAAAACGACCTTTTCGAACGATCCGGTTTCTTTCTTTATCTGAGGAAGTCCTTGCTTAAATGAATGAGTCGCATTAACTTTAATTAAAACTTCTATCCGGTTTTACAAATGTTTTCCAGGAATTCTCGCACTGAAATGTTTTAATACTTACAAACTATGATGGACTTCAACACTACAAAATATTAGTTCATATTATAAAAAAATATCGTCACTCACCATGGTTAAAAAGTAGATGTTAAATAAAACTAGAAAAATACGGCTGAGAAACTTGTGTCAGCACCGATTTTCTAGTAGTCTGGCTTGGCAAGTACTGACTGTAGGTACGGTCAATAAGCGAGGTCAAATGCTATAATTTGCCTAATTCCTATAATATGTGCTGACGTCGCTTCCACTATACTCGCCATCAGGATGACATTATAGCCTATAGTTATTTTTGGAAATCAATTTTCTGCAAATTCAAACGAGACACAACAATAAAAAGTTGGCCTAACTGATAATTAGATAAGCTAATAGTTCAGCTGCAAATTTGTGCCAACCAAATTGACTTTTAAGTAAGAACACGTACAACTACAACTAAACCAATGTTGAGAATTGAGAATTTGCCAGATCACGTGCCTTCGTGCTTACAACTGTGTCACAGTGCCATGTACATCTTAATTCAAGAAATAGTTTTAATAGATTTTTTGTCTAGTTATTTAATGGCCATTTGACTGTTTGCGCTTTATTAACCAATTTTTTGAAGAAATTCGTGGTTAGATTTAGAAGTTAGGTTAGGTTACTTTGAGAACTTGGTATTTATCGTACACTAAATGTTAAACAAAGCGGGTTAGAATATATACCTACATTTTATTTTAATAATACAATAATTCTTTGTGATATTTATGACTAAAAACTCTGCTCTGTCAAGCTGATTTCTTCTTACGAAGTCGATTTAAGGACCTGTAGACTTTCTCAGTCATATCTACTATAAAAAGAAATATTATAATATAAAATAATATTATTAAATTTAATTTATTGACGCAATTATTATTTTTTGGATATTGAAATATAAATTTTTTGATAGATTTAATTTAAACTTCTTTTTCTTTAGCAAATCACGAATGGGTTGGGGATTTCTTTAAATGTTCCCAATTTTCCAGTCATTTAAACTTTATTGCTGGCATTTTTTCGTCGAAAAGTAAATTGAAACCTTTCGTCTAAAACGATTGACTAATTATTCAGCGGTGATTGAAAAGCTTTTTTTTTAATTAATTTTTGTTTTAACTTTTTTTTAGTAGGAGATATAAAAATAACATTTCATGCTTTTCAATCATTCACAAAAGCAGCGAGATATGAAGCAGGCGAATGTATTTTTAAACAGCTTTAACAAACAAACCCTGTGCTCCCTCATCTCTGTATAGAAAACGCAGAAAAGCAGACGAACGTGGTAAAATTTTTATGCAAAACACGAAAAAGGTCCTGAATTGCGATTCTTAGTACTGGCTGGTTACAAGTTCAAATAAATTTGACAAGTAAATGAGGGTCAACCCTGAAAATAACGCAACCTATTCTACGTGTCGAGAATTAACATAGAGTTTTCAGTTTTTCATAATAAAATTAATTTGTTTTGTGAGCATATATTTTTTCATAATAGCCCGACATATAGTAGTTAACTAGTAACTGCGTCAGCCTATTACGCAGAGGTCCTGACCATTTTTTATAGCAGCCTGTTTATGTTAACTTCATGAATGCTATAACGTAGGAATGTATGCAGGCAACAGCCGCCTTCGCTATGCCGGCCTGAGGAAACGAATGCACCCTGTTTAAATTGCTAGAGTACACTTTCACGTTATAAATGCTTACTTCTAAGCTGTACCATGGGACGACTACATCAGGTTATGATAGGAGTCGGTTGTTACGAAACTATTATATTTATATCAGGTTTATAGTCTATATAGTTTTTAAAAATATGTATTTGTCATTGTTATATGCCTGTGTTATACTAGAGTCCTACTCAATGAACGCGCAATCGCTGCTGTAAAATTCATTAATACTTATAATCCATTTCAGTGTTGGCAATAATTATATTCATACAAATGTAACAAAAACACTTTTAAATCCTTAAAACCTTAATAGTTATCTAACATAAAATAGTTTTCATACTATTCTCGTATTGCAACATTTTCCTGTTTGCTGCAGAAAACAGTCGAGTTCATTTCGTGACCAACGGATGCATATTGCGATGCTTTCACCGCGACACCCACAGCTGTTACTATTGCATTCTTGCAATTTCTTGCACTCAGCCAAAGTAACTGCATTTGAAACCACACTTCTCTTTCATTTATTTCATATGTTCATTTTAATTTATGGCTAATTCACAATAAAGGTTCATTTATGAAATTCAACTGTAACTATATGTACCTACATGCTTCAGTCCTTTGTTGTTGTTTTTTTTTGCATTTTCTCTTGCGGTTTTCACAACAAAGGGAAAGGGAACATTGCTCATGCAACATAGTCTGAAGTAATATTTTGATTTGTCAAGAGACATTCATTAGTTTTTAGTAAATATTTTGAAAGTAACTTTACAGATACTCCAGTATGATTTTAGACGGAAGATTACATTTTTCATTTGTCCACTTTTAAGTAGTTTATAGCTAATAATCCACCTTATTACACATTAATGCTTGAACTATAACTATATTAGAGCATTAGGTTATTACTTGGGAAATGTATTAAGCTGGGTTGTAAATGCTACAAACTATTATTTATAGAGGTATTAGAACCCACGTTTAAGCTTAAGCCCTTGTTCGCAACTGCAACGACTGCACATACTTATAAAGATGATTATTGTTTAAGTATAATATTAAAATTAATGAATAACGTACAAATAAAGAGTTTACATAATTATAGGATTTGGTATATTACTTATTTTGTTTAAACGTAGAATGTATCGCTAATACCTTAATAATTTTAAAATACACTCATACACTCATACACACACACACAAACTTCAATATTGAAACAAATGTTGAACACGTCGCATTTGAAAATCGAATGTCCTAGTTCCTGACCTTGAATTTAAAATTAAATTGTAAAATACGTTTCTTTTTACAATTTTTAACGACTGCTTTTAACACATATATGTAACTTTAAGAATAAGAAATATTTTTTTTTTCATTTAGAATATATAAGATTTGGAAGTCCCATATGGCTTGTCCGTATTTTTTATGCGTTACAATATTTATTAAGGTACAGATTATACGATATTACTGTACGGTATCTTATTTTGCATGAATATAAATTAAATATTGAAGACCTTGTAATAACGATCAGGTAAAAGGGATGAAAGTTTTAGATACTATGTTTATATGTACATATTTATTTGTATAGAAATCTATTCGTATATATTAGTTTAGAGCTATTGTGTTGAAAGTGTTACCTAAATTGTAGCCAAGGCACGTCTGGTGCAGGAAATTACAAACTTCAAGTTCCTAACACTATAATAACAAAATATGAAACCGTTTAAGGCTGGAACGAAACTAATTTTATAAAATTAGAGTTGCAATTTAGTTCAAATCATTTGTGAAATTTAGTGTAGCCGAAACAAAATGAAAAACTTGGTAAAACAAAAGTGAGATTTAGATGTTTCCCCCCTTTTTTAAGTGGATTACACACCATACGATTTACACGCGTATTACACAATAATAAAGACTGCTATTTCATACGCTGGGTTGATCATGAAATCGTAAGGTGTGTGGTAGGTTTTAATAACTAGATAACTAGGTTGACAAAATCTCTTAATTTAAAATGTTTATGTTTGTGTTTTATATTTAAATTTTAAAAGCACATAAACGGCCTTTAATATTTTAAACTTTGACTAACTTCTTAGTAAAATATAACGGGTTATAACGAAATATTTAGTTCAGTTGTTCTAGGAACACAAGCGGCGGAATTTCGGTTTTGGCATCTGATTTTATAGCCGCTTCATCTTCCGAACAATTTCAACTATTGATATAAAATTAATCATTAATTTATTGTTCTTGTCTATAACTGTAAAGTTCCATTAATATGATTAGTGCCTATTTATTTCTGTCATAGGGATATTTTTTTATAAATAGCACGACGCGATATACAACCTACTCCCTTCAGTCACTCCAGACAAAAGTGTATAGAGCAAAGCAAATGCGAATCTATCAGTGAGCTGAACCAAAAATGTTGTATAGGAGAAAAAGTCATTTGCATATAGTACCTGTCAAAATCGACACTAAGAACTTTGCCCTTTGATGCTAGACTTTAGACGTAGGGGACTGTTGTTGCAATGGGCGCTCTGCCTACCAAGATGCTCCGTCCGAACGTTTTTCCTCATAAAGACTAAAGTTATATACGTAATTTTACTGATCACAATTTACATTATTTTAAATATACCGTTATTATCCACGTTATCAATATATACCTATATCTATATGTAACATATTCCATAAGGTCTTTACGATACCGATAAACGAGTTTTTTTATTCAACTTACAATTGAACAATCAGATCGTGTGGGCATACACCGCAATAAAGAACATTAATGGTCCAAACAAACCATTTGGAGAATAATCAACAAGTGATAGCTTAACAAAGAGTTTATAGAGCGAGATCATTTGACCTTATTAGGTTAGTTATACGCTTGTAGAGGGAACTATTGTTACTTTAGGTGGGTGCCACTTGAACTCACAATGCGTAGGATGACGATCACTTTGAAATTCGTTCGGATATTAATATTTATGATTATTTTTTTGACCCGATTTAATAGAGTATTCTCGAAATATGTTTATGTTGTATCATTTGCATAAATTAAAATGTTGATATAAACGCATTGCATCTACATTTTGAGATTATTTTTTAATTTTAAATGGCAACAATAAAACCACTTTTTAAGTTGGTATTTTCAATATAAATCGTTTAGAACCAACTACACTTGACATAGATAGATTTATTTAGAGTTAGATTTGAATAGAAATTTTCAATTGTGAAATGTTCTCTTTGAATAATTTTATATTAACAGTTAATATTGCAAAAATACAATGAACATTAGTTGAACTAGAAAAACATAATATAAACAATTATATGATATATTATAACTTTTAATATAAAGATGTGTAAAGGTTCAGTAGCTTGTTAAATGATGTAATATGTATAGTAGGCGTCGCTCAAGAAAAGAGAGATCCCTAAATTTATGCGATCAAGGACGGTTGTTGTGAAGCCTTCCACTTAGATTTATATTGCGGATGGACAAATCATAAAATGGCGAGATTTATTTGTTTTCATAAATAACAAAAGACGAAATGGAGTGCCTATTTCAACCAATATTGTTAATGAAGGAAATTGTTATTAAATTATCCCAAATATAAGTGGATTTAATGGTGAACATAACATATTTCTGCTGAGACAGTATTTACTTTTATTGACACTTTTAATATAGCATGTTCGTTGTATATATAGAAACTGAATACTAGAATTCATTGAACTTTAACATAATATTTAGTAATAAATCATTATGCAATTTGTAAAAAATATATTGATCGATTTACTACGATTTATGCGATTTCCTATCGCGTTTATTTTAATTTTACTTAATTTGAGGGACGCCAATCTCAACAGCCTAGCTCGCCGAGACGGGGTATTGTTTGTCACCAATTATGAATGATGAATAAATAACAAGTGAAATTGTTTATCATCCATTACCGTTAATAGCACTTCGATGAAATAGAAACCAAGTGGTTAGAGTGTTTAAGATAAGTAGATATCGTTTATAAACGTTTGTTTTGTGGTTTGGTTTATATGTGAGGTATAAAGTTCTTTTTTATCTTGAATTAAATGTAACCAGAAGCAAAATGGTCACTCTACGAGGTTCAGTCCAGTGTATTAATCTATACAAATATAAATAATTATTTGAACATATAATATTAAAGAGGTATTATTGACTACTATCTAACTCTCTTATGAACAAAAGTAGTTACACGTGTCGTTAGTAAATTAGATTGGGTCTCCTTCTGTAAATCTAATTCGATGATTGTAGTACCTATAGTTCAGCCAACAAATGTCTTCAATGATATATACTATAAGTGTCTATCTAAGTTGAATATTCCCACAATAAAAATATTTCACACATATTTTCTTGCTTTAAGAAGCGCAATTTATCAAAAAACCAACAGAAAGAGTTATGACCGAAAGCAGGAAATCGTTTTCATTTGAATATTATCTTGGAAAGAAGGACGAAAGTTTTTCAAAGACTCCGGACATGGAATATTATATGAGGTTTTGACGAAATTAATTGGACAAAGATGAAAGGCTCGTGGAATTCGACAAATTTTATTATTAAATGTTTGGAAGCTAATTTCAATAGATATAATTTAACTTAACATCTTGATTAAATATTCCTAATCATAAATTATTACTAGAAATTCTAAAGAAGTTCCAAAAATAATATAAGCAAAATATAACAAAAAACAGTTGAAGTTGAACCAACTCCTAAACAAATAGTTGTGCCCATCACTTTAGTTACCAATTCAAAATAACCAAGTTTCCCTTTAACATTAACTTGAATTAGTGAACCAAATGACCTAACCCGCAGAAGAACTTCCGTCTGCCAGCATCGCGTTTTCGTTTGTTGACAGAAATTTTCAAAGAAAATAGACGGCTTTTCTTCCACTAAAATATTAACAGGCATAAATTATACATTACTCTTTTTGTTTAAACCACTTTTAGATATTGCGTTTAAAAACAGCAATGGATAATAAACGTTGCTATTTGTACAGATTCGTCTATGTGATTTAGTAGAGCTAAAACGGAGTCTGATATCGTAGAGTTCAGTGTAAAAGTAACACGAATGGATGAATCACGCTGATTCTGCTGTGTATTCGCTACGTACGATGTTTTGGCGGCAAAAATAATACGAAAATTGTGGTAATAATGACTATTTTATATATGAACTATTATGTAATTAAGTGTTCTTAGTTCTATAATAACATAATTTTGACTATTATAAGTAGGAAAATAAGGGCGATAATTGAAGAGAATTGTTTATTTTAGTGCGAATTTAAGGTGAGTTATTTAAGATTATCTATATTTAATATTCATAGTTATATAACGATTATAAATAACGTGTTATTCAATAATGCATATTATGTTTAATTGTACATATATTTTATAGTAATTGCAAACATGTTTCTACACTATAAAACATTTTATCTAGGTGTTTTTGTTTCCTTTTTTGTTAACATCATTTTTTTTAAATAATACAATCACTTGCTTACGCTTTAAGGCAAAAAAAAAACAGTTTGTATAAAATTTATTTTGTAAGTAAATTAACATTTTGTTAAAAGTATGGAAACACTTTAAAATTTCAATGAATATCAAGATTACAGCGCATACACATATAATATAGACCGATCGTGACTGAGTTGGTATGTCCCAAAATTTTCGGCCGATAGCAATGTAACTTTGTTACTGTGTATTTTTGGTATTTCAATGCATGTGCTACAAGCTCTAATTTAGTACAGGCTTGAAAGGTGTTTGTTGATGTTGCATGATGATCTTTGTCGACATTTGGTGAAGTAAAAATATATCTTGTAAACCACTTTTTAATGGTAGATACGATGTTCTGGCAAAATCATGTTAATTGCGTTAAAATGGGTTTAATTTTCTTCTAAACGCATCCCTAGAGACTTACTCATCTTGCAACTCCCTTTTGTTAAGAGGAATAAGAAAAAACGTATGCAATTTTACTTCTTATGAGAACTTTAATTTGTAAGTAGGTTATACATTTCTTTAGAGTTATCTTATATAAAAACTTTATTAATAAACATTGGTTAATTGTTTTATTAATATAACAGTTCAAAAAGTGATCGCACTCTATCCGTGAGTGGAGACAACTACTAACACAGATAAATCTGCAGCTAGATGTTGTCTAGGTCATTTCCACAGGTGTGATCAATCTGCATGCTAGTCAGACTATAGAGCGACTAATTTTTCTTAGAGTATGTATAACCAAATTGCAACTAACTTTTTATTGTTCAAATATAAAAATACAATACGGAAACAATTTAATATAAATATATTCACAAACAAATATAGAAGTTAGTACGTGGTAACGTGCATACGTAAAAGGACAGGTTTGACACAATTCGGCTTTTAATCAAGCCGTGCCAAGTGTGGACAGTGCATAGGTGTATTTTGCAACACAAATGTGTGATTCATATGTGCCTACACTATAAATGTCTTCAAGTTCGTATTGATGAGATTAGTTCAATGCCTAGTTCAATAACAAAAGTGTACCGACATATCTGGCAATGTATATAAAAAATAATAATTTAAGTATATGTAACTACCCACCAATCACAGATATTGTTTTAATAGAGTAACCGTTTGTTTCAAGTCCCAAACTACTACGTTTGTCTTTGTACCTGATAATTATAGCACAGAGTATCATAGTTTAGAGTCAGGTCACATACATGTTACTATATATTATCATATGAAATTATTTGTTATTATTGAATTTTGTAGTCCGTTTTGTATAAACGTGCTCTTTGGGTAACTGGGCGCCAAAACCACAGGGTCGGTTAGAGGTGGAATACACTTCAAGTCATTTAAAGAGACAGCACATTATAAAGCATTGCCTAAACTAGATAATCATTGATCCAATGCGTACAATTAAATGAAACTCGTCTGAAATTTACTTTTTAAATTTGAATCAAAGTTTAGTATCAAAATGTTCCGCATCAAATTTTTCACCACAAGTTGTATAATATTATTCAATGTATTATGGCGCATTCAAAACGTTTCGGTTCCGCTCTATTTCTCAAAGCTGTTAAATCACTTTATCTATTTTGTATATTATTGATAAATTGTCATCGTATAGCATAAATACTATTGAAATTAATTATTTGTGTTCGTTATTTATATTTTATTTTATAAATAAACAAACTGAATCTCGAAATTTGCGCGAATATCAATATACCACAGACGTGCACTTGATTACTTCTGCATATAAAAATAGAATTAGGTATTTTAAAATAGGAAAACAAATAAAATTAATAAAAAAAAATAACTATTTTATATTTATAAATATTTGTCTGCTAGACCAAGCTTCGTAGTAGCGTAACAAATTTATTTCCAGCGTCTTTTCTAGTGGATTTAACGCAATGGGTCAACGCTTTCCAAATCTCTCATTATAAGGTTTTCAGGTCGATATCATAATAAAAATAGAATAACTTATTATTATTCTAATACTGAAACGGAAGTTATAAACATTTTCTTTTTCGATACAGGAAAGAAGCATTAGGTAGATTTCTATTTGCATTCCTTTTGAATTTGCTAGAATTTTATTTTAATTTATTAGGACAGTATCCGAAACGAATATTAAATAATGAATGACCTACATGTTTATTTTGAGTTGCTTTAACATAAGTCTTAATTAAATAAACCAAGGAAGGAAAAGATTATTATCACGAGGAATTGAGAATCGAAATATACTAGAGAAAACACAAGGAACAACGTTGCCAAATTATTTATTCATTTATTTCTTTCTTTTTTTTTCTTTCTATGAAGAGATGACGGCCTTATCGCTAAGAAGCGGTCTCTTCCAAGCAACCAACAGGCATATTGCGAGAGTCCAGCCAACCGACATCGGCATATACTCGTACATATATTATGTGATGTAATTTCTATTATATTTCATTAGGTTTATGTATTGGTGTAAGAAATGTCTTGGGATTTCCCGAACATGATTTAACTAATGAAAAAATATTTAGTATACCTATTTAGTATTTTAGCGTTTATTTCGTTTACATTTAATCCTGAGTTTCGATAGCTTTAAAGTAGTGTAGATGTCTTCTCTACTAAATTTAAGTTAATGATAAAAAGCGGGAAAATGCTCAGAAGCTGTAAAAGATTTTTGCCGTCAAAGTTTGTTTTTTATTGTCTAAAAATAAAAGTGAAATTAGCTAAGTCTCCGCCAAAATGACGTTATTTTATGAAAGGATGGTGATTATTGATACGGGTCACTGCGTTAAGAAAACTTTTAATCGAAGTACAGTCAGAAATATAAACGTAAATTTATTTACGTTTCAAATAAGTAAGTTACTGAGATAGTGCTTTAAGTTTTATTTTGAATAAATGTAATATGTTGGTGAGTGTACTTTAGAAAGAGAAACGGCTATCTCAAACTCGCCCAAGGCCGGGTACTGTCGTCTCTTCTCATTGTTCAAATGGGAAATGAAACACGAATTCCCTTCTTTGACAGACTTTGTAAGTTGTCTTTCATCGCACAAGTTAGATATCATTTCAAAGGCTTAGTTACGACTGCGCGAGGAATGTTTGTGTTGGACATTAATGGCTAGGCAACACCATGCACACGCGTGCAATGAGTAACGTAATGTATGCAACGCTATAAAGGTTATGCGATTATATAGTGTTAATATGTACGTCTGTCACTTCCATGCGTTTAGACTAAACCTCCTGACGTGCAGTGACGCTTTTGATGTCTTCTTCGTCATAATTAACTCAATGCTATTATACATAATCTCAAATCGGCAGACTGCTGTAATACCCACTATCAATATGTCTAGAGTTTCGCTTGTGATTGTAATTTAAAAATCTTTCAATTGTTAATTTTAAGTACAAGTATACTATACAAAATTTGTTACTATGACTTTTTATCTTTTAATTTTAATTTCATTATATTTATTTATCACGTTAAAAAACATATTTTTGGCACTACTTTTAATAATTTTCAAAATCTAATTTGTATTTTTTCGCAAGAATCAATAAGCTGGAAAGGTTATAAAGTAAATTCTGACATTTCATTTGACGATATGTTACCATGTGAAAAGTTTGAACAAATGCCTTGTGACACGACTCCCTTGTCAGATTCAACTTTTACGAATTTTCATATCAAGCAAGTACCTATAGTAAGCGAGATTAGGAAGGACATATATCCACTTGATTATGAGTCCATGTCTATATCTATGCCCAATAGCGGTTACGGTATAACGGTTGCTTTCAAAATGAAAATCTAAGCATTATTCACATAAACTATATCGAAAAGCTTTTACCCAAAACATTTGTATAGAAAAAGGTTCATTACCTCATTGTCATTGAGAAATTGGAACCGATTTGTTTTGAGAAAGAAATACAAATGTACTAAAGCACAAACGTCACATTTACTATTAACTCCAAGTTCTCATAGTTAAAATATAATTAACACTGTCGTCCTGTTAATAAATTTAAAATTATAATATACATGATTTCCGGAAATAGCTATTGTTGTGTATTTTATATAGGTATGTGTATTGTATATTATTACGTATTTTATATAGTGTATATATTGTGTACATTCAGTTGTTTTACATTTATTGAATTCATATGATTTACAAGTTGAGTAGGACAGGTCAACCACATGTATAATTTCTAACGGTGATATTAATAACAATTGTGTCAATTTTTTAATTCAATAATAATTTTAACTAATAATATCAACGGCATTAGAGAGCACTAACGATATATCAATTACTAGTTCTAGTGCATGAGTCGTAGGCGTATTATTTTCTCTTTGTCATTGCTTTGTGTATCTTCATTCGACTGACAAAGGTTAGATGGTAGCCAATAGCCTATGAATTATTTTTTGCTTTAAAGAATTTTATATTACCTGTTTATTATAATTACTTTGGTATGTGCAGTTTATAAGTATGTCTAGTGTAATTTTAAAAGCACTTAATTTTCCTGCAGCTTCTAAAGTAATGCTGTCTGATGTTCCTAAATGTGAGTGCTATAAACAACATAATGAGATCTAACTGGCGTTTGAATAACTTTAGAAATATATTCAAATGAGTAATAGATCCTATCCTAATTATAAGGAGACCTTAGTTTGCAATTTGAGACTCAAAAAATAAGTAGGCGCTTTCTAAGGACATTTTATGTTTATGAACTATCTCAAGTACGTAACTAAGACCATTTTAAATTAGTTTATTTCAAGTGTAATCCTGACTTGAATTACATATTTCTAGTATTTTAAAAGTAAAAAACCAAATACGTTAGCCGCAGAAATCCTTATGTATGTATAGTAAATCTTTAAATAACGTTATTACGTAGAAATGTTATTGCATTCGGTTCGCAGACGTAACCTCTATATTTAGTTCTTTATATAGTAGTGCAACAGTCTCACACATTGGTTCTCAAACATTTTGGCTCAATGCCCAGATTCTATAGGCGAATAATTTTTCAATATCAAATTGCGAAGATAGACAACCTTTTTAGAGGAAAAGTGTAGAAATTCCCATTCTGTGTATTATATCATAAAACATAGATAATACAAACATTTACTTATATGTTATACCTAAATAACACCGAACCTAAACAAATATTAACTAAATTTCTTTAAGAATTAATTAACAACATTAGTGTTATTTGAGGTCATTCACGAATATGACAGGACATAGGTAGGGCGTGGGTTTTGTTATTTAGCAAGTGATACCCAATCATACGCAAACTGAAACTCAATGTATGACAAATCGCTAGACACACTTTTCACTCAAAAACTTCACAACTTTTATTATAAAACTTTAAACAATTCACCTTTGTCAAATAAAAAAAATCGTTAACGATAGCTTTGTTAACTTTCAACACCTCGACAAATCTTAGTCTCGCCCCGACCACACTAAATGTAAAGTTAAAAACTTCGGATTAAAAATAATCTAAATAAATGCGATGATAAACTGCATGAAGTATTTTAAATGCATTGAGTTTAAAAATGATAGTTCTGCATTAACTAATCCGTCACGACTATACTATATTGATTGATTGACTATGAAGTCCGCTTTGGGAAGCTACGATCAAAAAATATATAGAGCGTGATTTGAAGCAAAGCATCTGGTTGATGTGGGCGCGTGGTCCTAAATGGTAAAAATAGCTGGCGCCAAACAGGCACGCACGTCGACTTCATTATTTACCACAACTTCCTATTTACGAGCGTCAGTAACTCTTGTTTCTTTTACTTCATAAAGAGATCGTAACATTTGACGTTCGTGACGTTGTGACATTGTACTTTAGGACCGGCAGATATATAAGGAGTACTAATCGAATTTTCTTGGAATATAGATTTATATTTGTACTTATGTAGAAAGAAAACAGTAACAGGAAGTAATATAATACGTATATATTTTTGAAATATACGTTACGCGAAGAGTTTTATGAAATGTTTTATTACCCAAAAACATCAACAATATTACTTATCAAAATCAATGATTAAGCAAATACAAAATTAATGATTTAGAACGCGATGTCTTTGTGATTTATTACTAATATAAGCGATATGAAATTTTATGTATTGAAAAAGAAAAACAAAGGCGGAATAAAATATTTAACGAATACTGAAGTGGTTTAAAACGTTAGAAATCGTATTTTCAATAGTTATGAAACTTGTAGTCAGCTTATAAAACAACATAAGCAAATGTTCAAAGTTATTGTTTTCATCATTATTGTTCGGTAGATTCTCCGAAATACCAAAGTAATTTCAAAGACATAGACCCTCGACATAGTATCGCCTGGAGACATTTTCTTCCCTTTCTAATAATAACTTTTTCGCAGATAAATTAATTTAAATTCTTTGTATTTCTTTTTCTAAATTAATATAGTAATATGTTTTTAGGAACAGGGCAATCGTTAATTTAATACTTGTGGAAATTTATTTTATTATATTATTAATTTTGTCGAATTTTTTAGTACCGATACTGTTCCTCTTTGAATCGGCGTCTCCCTCTCATTTTAAATATAGATTTTAAACTAATGAATTTAGGCTGATATATTTTAACAGATAAAAATCTATGCATTATAAAACGTTTCTTGTTTTGTTTGTATGCGCTATTCCCAGACACAACCGAAGTAGTTTCATTTAGTTAGATAAATAAATATAACTCTACAAATGATATTGTTCGTAACAATGTATACTTTTCCAAAGTGAAAATTAATCAAGTTAGAAAATACTTTTATAAATAAAACAAGCAAGATGTTGTGGAAAATACAAAAAGATTTTCAAAAAGTATAGGTATAAAATTACGAATGAAGAAATCACAAAGCAAAGCTGCTGAAAATCCTCAATATTCTAGAGAAATTATTTCCTATCCCAGTTTTGATATACAGCGTGTTCGATACTTATGTACAGTACAATTTCCGTGACTTTGACACAATAGCTGCATCAAGCTGTAGTTTTACGTTTCTACTTTGTTCAACCATTGTAAGGTCTTGTCACCTTTCAAAGATATAGATGTCTTACCGAGAGATGTATCAAAGTTTTGCAACAATCAATCAAACATATATTCGGCGCAGTAAGTCGACTAAAGGTTTTATAATTAACGAAATGCCAATATATCGTGCATGCAAGTTGACAGTAAAATTAGAACATATCTATAATATTTTTGTAGCCTGACATATGCCCACACTCTGCCTGATATTAAGCTACTGTTATCACTGGCTGATGTCTGCGTGCATCAGTATATCTTAAATTTGAATAAATATTTCGAAACAAAACTTTATTCTTTTTGCCATATTTTGTCGACTTTTAGGAATATGTCGTATTTTGTTCTAACAAAAGGATGAAAGTACTCAAATTACGTCGTCAATAATTATATAGGTAAATATTTATGATAATGCTATCTATGTATTTATATATGGAATATTATGTACGTTCAAAAGATCAACCTTAATGAGGTTTCAATCATGTTTCGCGCAAAATTTTAGATAAACTTGATTAATTATAATTACAAAACAACACATTACTTTCCGAGCGCGCCCTCGTCATGTCGAGTTTCTCATGTGTAATCAGTTAAGCACTAATGATAATCGCTAACCTTTTATCTAAATTGTTATGTAATTATTTTTTGTAGGAGAAAACTATACGTAATCAATAAATAAATATAAAACAGAATTAATCCAGAAAAAGCCATTGGGATTAGTTTTAGTTAAAATATTAATTGTGATTTAAAAATAGAACAATTAATATTAAAGAATAATGAAGAATGAAAATCTCATACAACACTGTAATTACTTTATAATTACTCGTGGGTCGTTCTGTAAACACTTCTCCCGGTTCATTAATAGAATAATAATTTGCCTAAATTGTTTACAATGTAATTGTTTATTAACTCTTGTGTTAAATCATTGTTCTAAAATTATTAAGTTGCATTAAATTGTCAAAATATCTTACTGAAACTAGAATTTCAGGAATGTGTTTCGGTGTAGCTAACACGTCCATGTTTTGAGGTCGATGTAACCGACAGGTTTGTTGCAAAACCAAAATATTTAATAATAGTAACCTTAACTAGTGACGTCATTTAAAACAAAAAGAGAGTAAATATATATGCAATAGTAGTACTTATATATTTATATTATCCCTCTGCAAATACTTTATTATCTTTAATATTCATGGTTTCCGCGTCCTCCTTAGATCACCATATTGATGCATTAAAATAAACGAAAAATAGAATTAGATCAAGTACCTAATAGAAATAAATGGTCATTGACTAATCCATCTTAATTTTTATGAAGATAATCTATTATTAATAAATTATTATTTTATGTAGCGGCCAAGAATGTGATCACACTCCGTTTGATGTTATCCTAGAGATTGGTTCACGAGTGAAGACAATTGTTCATACAGGAAATATGTGCAGGCATCGGTCGTCTCCACTATGCCGGGTTAATGTGGCGGATTTCTGCTTACCGAGCTTTTATTGCATGTAATTATAAAATAAGTATATTATTGCATTAAGAAGTTGTTTTAGTAAATTGTTTACAAGTCACTTCTGAAAATAGTTTTCAGTCCGTTGAATTCGTAATAGTGCTTCTGCAATTGTGTAAATTCTGCAAATTGTTCTAGAAAATGGGTTGGAACGCCGGAACTCGTGTTGTTTGCTTCTTACTAAAGCTAAAAACAAAACACTATTTAGGTATTATTTTTTATGATTACATCAGCGAGAACTGTAATAATATTTTTATTATTACAATTATAATTATTATTACAATTTTAGTCTTAAAGCAACGAGGGAGAGTATTGTTTATCAACAAATATTTGTGACGAGCAAGTTCATTTTCGCCTCAACAAAGAGTAAACATAAATGTTTCAGGTGTTTTGCTAAAAAACATGACCAAAAATGTTGGCTTTAAATAAATGATTACTGTTTATTGTTATTCAGTTATACTATTTGATTTCTTGCGTTGTAACTGTGCTAGTTCGAGTGAAGATGTAAATTTTAGAAATCAGATTGAAAGTAGACGGTTATATGTATATCGAGTCACTCCACTGACAGACACTGCAGTCTAGCTGCTTATGATTTGGAAATTCATTTGCACTGACAGATGGAGAACAATGAAATCGCGCGGCCTCGTCGTTGCTAAGATGTGGTCCTAAATAGCATATCCGCGTGCGGATTATTCTGCATGAAGAGATTAATATTGTACTTAAAAAATCATCTCCCGGTATATCAGTCAAAATTAAATTTATTCCGGCTACTTTTAATCCAATTGAATGAGTATTATTGCGATATACATTACGTAAAATCACTTTAATCTTGAATCCGAGCGTATCAATCAACATGGGTATCTATACCGGTTTATTCACGGATAGACCCTCGCGTAATGTGATGACGCCTTTCTTTGCGGGAATAAGGGAATTGCTTGTCATCTATCAAAGAAAATGTAGAAAATGTCGTTGCTCATACTGGAGTAATATTAACCCTCATTTACACAAATTATAATTATTTCACATACGTTCATATTATACTTTTTGTTTGACATTGCTTTTATTGTCTTTTGAAAAAATAGCTCCCATTTTATAAAGACTTTTTTAAATAATGCCTAAACCAGGCATGTTGAATCAATGGCTTATTGAAGATTATTTCGACCAGATCTAAATTATTTCTGACCTAATAAAAATAAACGGACGTCGAGTCTTAGATTGATTGCTGGGAACATGAAACATTGGCTAGGAAAAAATAAAACGTAGATGTATAAATGATTCGCCATCCCTGGTTTATACTAAGTCAATGATTATGATGCTCAGGGTTAAACACGTACACATAAGAATGCCCTATTGAAGTCAGCCGACATATTTGGAGATTCTAACAAGGGAGTTATCAGTTAGTCTATACCAATTCCAAGTCCGCAACTGACATTTTAAATATTAGATATCATCATTTGAATAAAATATAATGTAGCATTTAATATTAGTAGTATAATAAAAAACAGTCATTTTTTGGTATTTGAAAACTTTATGCAAGCGAACGTTTTATTCTATAGTGTAATCCGTGCCTAACTCTCTTCACATACTTGTAGGTATATGGCAACAAATTTTACGCTCCGTTGCTTTGTTGGGAGGATCACCATGGCTCGACATTAACGTCATTGCTTATAAACCGTGATCTACCCTCCAAAAACCAAAGCAAAAATTTTAATAATACATACTTTAGACCCTATATATTTGTTTATTTGATGTCATTTTATTTAAGGCGAATGCACCCTATTCTTCATTTAATGAATTATTTTCAGTAACGTATGTAATCTTTACTTATATTATTATATATTAACACTCGAATAAAAAACTTCGACACCATCTATCTTTAAGGACTTGCCCAAAATCCTATTTGTTTTATTTTAAGTCTGACATGTGAACGAACTACGCCTGAGTTACCCTAAACTGTGGTCCATGAGAGAAGACAACTGTTAACATAGAAAATAGTCGGCAGCCAGCAGTCGCTATGTTAGATTAAGATAAATGAAGTAGTTTACTGTACAAATAAGGAAACAGATGAATTATTTTACTAAGTATTATATTCATATACTTATAATGTTATTATTGCATAAAATCTTGTCATAAAAATATCATTCGTGAAAGAAATAAATCTCTAAAAGTATGAGTTATGTAATTGGGTCCCATTTATTTCCTCCTTATATAGTAAATTTAGGTGTATTATTATTTTCGCCAGAAGCCATAATAACGTATTTTTCTATTACTCCAACAATTTTCTATTACTCTAATAAGAGAAATAGAACCGAGTGACATAAAAAGCTATTTGTGAAATTATTTTATCCCTAATTCTTAAGGACATGGGTGTGTGTATATTAGTTAATTTTAAAGTTGAAATTATGTAAATTAATTAAAACAATTGTTTAACTAAGTACGTGATATGACATGTTATACATTTTCTAAACAATATTAATGAGAAATACAACAGGGAAGTGACGCAAACAGTGACTAATTGCCACACGACGTAGGTCTAAGATGGTGTAATACCAAAAGTTTTCAATTAAAGGCCTAAACCGACGTAGTTATGCCCCGGGGTGATATTCTGTTTCCCACGCGTGGGGTAAGAGTGGCTTTCCCTGTAATTTAACGGGTCAACTGTTACGTGCAGTTGACACTAGTCTTTGTACAATGTTTGCAATTGATGTCTCTTTTGTGTTAGTATGTAACATTTTAGAATTAGCTAGTTATAACCATTCAAATATATTTTTTTGTCTATTGGCTTCTAGTAACTAAAACTATTCGCAAACATGTTTTAATTAATTCTAAAGGTTTCATGTTTATTTTTATTATTTAAATCCGGCGTTTCGAAAGCTTTGCAGCCATCGTGGTTAACAAATTTAATGTAGTTTCGATTGATATTTTCAAAATATCCAGTTATATGTTGGATTTATATCTCTATTCAATTTGTTAATTTGAAATTGAAGATTACACCATTTGATATAGTGTAAAATGTAGTAAAATAACATACTCAAGTCATTTTCGTAACAAAATTACCTTATGGAATTTTCGCTTTCAATGAGCTAACCTAACAAAAGCCATATTTGTGTGTCAGTACAAGTTTGTACCCTTCTGCCGTACATAAATCATGAAGGTATCTTGTCTATCATAAATAACAAGTTTCGTTTGACATTCAGTGCGTACAGATCCTACCCGAAATGAAATATTATGCAGCTATTGACATTGTGAGAAGTGGGCGGCCATTTTTCTAAAAGGCTCACATCTGTAACGACGCACCCGACGATATATTGCTTCTCGACTACTTGACATCAGTTTTCAGTCTATACCAATAGCTACCGTTCATTATTTACACAGTGTGAATGACACAAAAAGATTTTCTTTTGTCGTCATATCGGGTGACGAGAATATTAGGAAAGTTAAGGTAACTTTTGTTCCATAAAATTGGCATTGGAAAGAATTGGTTTATTAAGAAATGTTGGTATAGTTAATTTACGCTTCATTAAAAGTATGATAGCTCTGACTAGACTTATTTTGTTTTCATTTTCGAATTTCTATAATATTTCTGACCGTTCGAACCATTCTGCCCCATCACTTTTAGCTCTATGAATGGATGTAGTTACGTGCTCCGGCCGTGATATATTGACTTTAAGACAGATTTCGTTTGATATGTTTTTTCCTATACATATCTCTATTTTAACGAATATAGATCGTGATGTCATTTCTATCTAATTTTTAATAACTTATGTATAAGAACATTCTGTAAGATAACCAAGTCGGTTCCGTAGTTCAGATGTAAGTATTTTAAATAACAAACGTCTCAACGTTTAATAAATTATAATATCATTAGGGTAATATTGACAATAAAAATAGTGTTTTTTTATACGCAACTAAAACAAATAAAAAAGGTAAGTAATAAATTATTTAAGAGAAACACATAAATTTTGCGAATCCATACATATAGAGAAATGTTTTTCTTATGTGTTGTCGCAAAACTAGTAAAATTGTGTTGTATTAGCGATAAACAAGAAAACGTTTACTTATTTTATGAAATGTGTGTGAAATTTGTTTGTTCTGTTCGTACGATTTACGGGTTAAGCCGCACTCACTGCCAGAAGGAATCGCGACTAAGAGTTTACTTAATATGAAATGGAAATCTATGCTTTACGATTGTGTACTTAGGAAGCTCGTATTTTCGAACATATTACAATGTCTCGTTGACAAATATTTTATGATGACATTAAATAGACTTCAGATCATCAGACTATAATTGGTACTCATATCACTTCACCATATTTCAGATTGCATAGCGAAGAGTATTCATACGAAGTTTTGTTTTTGTTGTAGTACTCCGGCATGTGACAACACTACCTGATACTAGCTAGAGCGCAGTCACAAATTGTTGGCGCATAGACAGAAGTCTAAACCAATTCTAACTTAATAATAAAAAGTAATAACCAAAAAACTGATTAAAATCCTGACTCATGAGATAACCTCTGGTATTTTTGATTTAATGTTATTTTAAAAGCTTTTAAGTGTATAAGTTCTCAAGTGCCCACTTGTGATGGAGTAGCGTCTGTTTGCAACTCTATGTATACCGACGTTGGCTTTCGGGTGATGACGAAGAACGACGCGCGGATGGGTTTAAAAGTAGGGACTTAAGGCGAGCGAGCGTGGTGCTCGACATTGCGACGAACCATGATGAGTTCTGAGCTTTCTTAAGCTGCTCACCCATTCAAGTCAAGCTGCATGTCTTTTATTACATTGACTTGTAATTGTGTGCGATATGTGTTCAGTAACGTTTGTTAAATCACTAATAATGAATTAAACACTAACAATTATGGACGGCAAGTCATAAAAACGTAAACAACTTATTTATTTCTCATACTTAATAAATACAACACAGTCTAACATACACACATACGTAGTACACTCGCTCAACGTATTCAAGACACGCGTCATTACGGCCTTGGCATGTGCCACCGACTGCGATAACATCGATTATATATTACAATTTAATAGTCATAGTAATTCTTGGAAGTAATTAGAACGCAAATGAGTAAAAGAGGATTATAAAATTTTCTTAATGTCATGTATAAAAATCAATCAATTTATGTGTTAAGACAGTTAGAAGTATATAATAAACCTATGATGCTAAATATATGAACTATTTGCATTAAAATTTTGTACAATTAAAAAATTTTACGATATTTCTATAAGTCAATATATAAAAAAAACAGTTTGAAGCGAAAATATCTATAAATGTTTGGATTATAATACATACAATAAAATAATGTATAAACATTTTTATTCATTTGCAAATCTCTGTTCTACGCAGTATTTTGCAAGTGATCCCGTGTGTTCTGTTTTATTGAACTGATAACCTCGTTTCATGGTACAGTTAGTCGTATCGGAAATAAATATGAACTTTAAAACCATTCCTAAACCATTTTGTGTGCAATACAAAAAATAAGAATAAATACGAAATTTTATTGCGGGGATTAATTACGCTTCGGGCTAATTTAAAACACTTTTTGCGGCTTACTCATTTATTTGTGATCATTTTAATCCGACATTCATCAAATTAAAAAAATGCTAAAAGTAGATCTGCAAACTTTATGACAACAGGAACAAATATTGTCGTTTAAGTTTGAATAAATCCAGCCATCTAATATCTGTAATGCTTAAAGATTTATGTTTAATAACATCATTGCAAGCGTCTGTAGATATTTTCGTTTTCTTAGCATTGCAATTTTCTTTAAATCTTAGTCTGCCTGGCCTTGCTAATTGTATTTAGGTCGATCGTAGCTATATTTACTCCAAAGTTGTTCTCAATCTTTTCGGATGAGTGATTTATAACTAAAATAACATTAGAATATTGTAATTAAATTTAGATCCAATAATTATATTACGTACAGTTTTTAGCGCTTTCTTAAATATATGTCAGGAGATATTTCTACAAGCTAACCATAGTACCATATAATAGTATCTAGAGCACTAGGATAGAACCATCGCTTTCAAGTAGGAATCAGTTTAGCAATCTTGCTTGGGTATAATGAGAGAAGTGTGATTTGTTTTCTCAAGTCAGTATAGCAGCCATTTCTATGCAATAGTAGTTATTACCTGAAATATGCGTTTATTATTTATTTATTACGTACATTATGGATGCTTCTTAACTAAATCTTACGGAGCTCCTAAGGCTCTTCTTTTACCATTGCTTCATCACTTACTTTATATTTAATTATAGAAATCAAAACAGGAAGGATATAACGATGTTTTATTTAAGCTCTCTAATACAAATTAATTAATTTTAGTATACAATAATGTTACAGCCGGAAATTCTTCTCTGATGTTAAAAATACACCATTACTTCACATCTTAAAGAGAATGTTAATCAAAGGAGTCGAGAATAAACATTCTTATTGTTAGTTCTAGAAACGTACAGAAAAATCTTTTATAGATAACAATGAAAATTATTAAGTACGTTGTTTCTTTATAATTTTAAAGGAAATTGAGCAGCTTTTCAAATTTAGTAATACGAAAATAGCGTTTTTAATTAAGCCAAAACATGACCTTGGGCGTTTTTAAACTTTTTGGCGGACTTATGATTCTATTCCAGTCTACTTTCTCGTATCACTAACATAATATACTATATATGAACATTGTAGTAAGCCGCATTGGAGTTTTTATTTTTACTAACATTTTTTCCTAGTTTTTCTTTAACAAATAACTCTATTTCTATTGTATTATAAACAATGTAGGAAAACAAAATAACCTAGTTAAAGTTTTTAAACATGAAAATAAACAAGAGTGCGATTGCGAATGCGAATGCAAACGTAAATAATTCAAACAAAAGTAGATTTCAAAGTTTAGGTGTTCTTCAGAATCATTTGGATTTCAACTAGAAAGTTTGCTGAATGACATAGTTTACTTTTTCTTAATATTTCAGTTAAACATTTATAATTATACCCCTAAGCTATTGCTAATAGCTATTGGAAGATAAAAAAATTATTTCAACATTTAATTTAGGAGTTATTATATTTTCAAATAATAATAAGTGAGGCGGAAGTAGTAATAGGTACTTACGTACATTTCAAATTAATAATACTGAAGCTGTTTATCATCAATACAAACGCTTTTTATTTAATATTTATAGTACGAGCGATTATGATGGTGTTACTCGTATTCTTGTTTATATAAATAAATAAATAACATTTAGATTTACAGTGATAATGAAATACTAAAATACTAATAGTAAATAATAAACGCTTACATCAATGTGACTTTCACCCAATAGCAAAAAGATATCTTAAAATTTATGTATCCTGATAATTCTAAACATTTTAGTCATATGTACCTACTATATGTATTTGCATATAAACGAATAATTGTTATACATATTCATGTGATCGCCCGACATTACTTATTTTCTCAATAACAAGCTTCATAAGTAGAGGCATACCGTTTAATATGTGCAGCGGATTACTTCCTGTGTTTGTTTTGTTACAAAATTAAATCTTATATTGTTTTTTGGATAAGTAAATTAAATTTAAATTTAGAAGCGTCTTAATAATATGTGTTTTCACGGAAATTATTTTCTTTTTCATCGAAACTCGATTCCGTAGCACCACTTCGTTATCGCTTTGTACAATCTACAATAAAAGACCCTAATTTCCGGAGAAAGAAGCTTCATACTGAATATACAACGAAGACATTCAGGGATAACGTGAAACTGTTCCCGCTAAATTTCGCTTTTTTTACATTTTGCAAAAAGTCCTTTGCTTTTACTTTAACTTTTTATATTTATGATCTTCTGGAAGTTTATTTTTATTTATTCCAAATTGTAATTTTTCTTTTTACAAGTTTTTTTTTATAGTTTGCACGTCGCTCAGTGAGTGAGTAATTATGTTGATACACTCTCTGCATCTCTAGAAGGTAAACATTTATTATAGCAGGTAATTAAATCCGAGCTAGAAACTTAAATTAACTTTGCTATGCTTTAACTAACTACTAAGTTTAAAACAGCAGACTTGTTTTAGAGAGATCAACATATAAAGGTTCGTCTACAAGTAACATTTCAGAAGATGAACGCGCCAAAATTATTCTTACAAATATTATAACCCATTTACTTCGGTCGTTAGGGAACCCATGTGGAAAGCAGCATCTGCATTCGGGAACCAACTTAACAAGAATTGGCAAAAAAATTACTTGTAAACTAAAGTGTCCATATAAAAAAGGAAATTGCGTCCTGAATTAATTTTATGGTATATTCTAGCCTAGTGATTTATAGTACGTAGATAGACATTTTCTATAATGGAATGAACACGCCACGGGCGCACACAAAGCCAGCTGCGAGACCCGACCACTCGCAAAGGATGTTCGTTTTTTGCAAGACAAAGGCTCAGACAGACCAACTTTTTATCAACAAACTCAATAATCGACGGAGACAGCGTAGGCTGTGTACGAGTTAAGGATAAATGGTTCAATTTTGTGGAAACTTCTTTCATACAAAAAAGAACTAAATGAAAGACGTTTTCACACGTTTTAAAAATATTGTCATCTCGTTACAGATCTTAATTATTTCATGAGCCAAGCGTTTTAAAGTGCGTATGTTACGTTCCCTCTAACATTTTTTTTTTTTTTTAGTAAAACTGAATTATGTTGGACTTGATATGATGAATGAATGTGTAATGCATAATATAAACTTCATGCAAATATATGGTCAAATACATCAAACGTTGTGCAGTCATCTGACCCATCACCATTTCTGTAGGTAGATGGACTTACCCGTAATTGTGTATTACCATATAATAATAATATATAAATCTTCTTTAGAGTATAAATTATTTCAGTTTGTTTTAATAATCCTACCCCAAGCCTCCTTAAAATTCGAACGAGTTACGTGTGTTACATTCTAGTAAATTTCCTTAGAGATTTGAGGAAAGTTTCATTGACACTTCACGACGACTCCGGCGACATTTGTATTTTTACTATCCTTTCCCAGTTCTTATATAACTTTGATGTTATATTTACACTTTTCTAATACTCGTATAAATTACTCTGGGCCGTTGTCAGATCGTGTTTATGTCGGGATAAGATAATATGGATTCACATTTAGAAATATTCTCTTTATTTTGGTCGGAGGATGTTTCGGAATAAGTAAGCTATTTACGAGGACATCCATCTTCATTCATAAGTTGTGTTTGTATCGAGCGGGTAATTTTTCTGAATTTATTCACTCGAGAAATACGCCACTTCTTTGAACGCAATCCTTAGGGAAAATAGGGTGAATCAAGATATTATATTACGAGTGTACGATGCGATTATTTCGTTATTTATTTTACTTTAAAACTGCCTCTGTGACGTCGAGGTCTCAGGTTCTATTCTAAAGAACTATTTATTCACAATATATGATTATATTTTAAGTGAATTATTTTTATAAAATTATTTTAGAATGTTATTAGTTTCGGGTCTGGGAGTTATCAAGTTTGTGTCTTTTTGATCTGAAATATAAAATTAATGTCTTCTACAAATTAAATGAAATATTAAGAGTTGTGCTTAGTATAGAGTTATAGTGTTAATATAAATAATAAAAAAACAAAGTGTTTGCTTCAATAATAAATAAGCACTAATTTTTACATATTGTTGTATTTATTCATCCCATATCCGGTTTTCTATTATATTCTATCTCTCCTTCTTTGTTTTTTTATTCACGGCGCCAATTTTCGTAGTGAAAATTGTAATAGGATGTAATGATACTTCACTATGTTAAATATAACAATCTACATATACCTGTATCTTTTAATTTATCTATGTAAAATTCTGTAACACGACAGACATTTATGTTTACTTTCGTCCATTTTATTTTTATTTAGGTGTAATCATGGTGTAAAGGTCAATTCTCGTCTTTAGACGATTATCATCACACGTTCAAAGTTTACACAGTACCTACGGGTATAGCATAAGAAAGAAAACATTAAATAAACTTGAAATTACTTAAAATAAATATGTACAATATATTTATTAGTAGGAGTGTGACCTAAATAATGTTAAACGTCACATATTAAAAATAAAATAAAAAAAACGACACAACCGTGTGGATATTAGGAACAACCCCCATACGAATACGTGTTAGAGATAGCATTGGAGTAGCCAAACTGCCACAAAAAGTATAAATCCCTTGTAAGGGCGTAATAAATTGATCTAACGAGCGAAGGGAATCTTGTTAGGGCCGAGACGAGGCCATAAACCGTGCGGGACCTGGCTTGGTGCCGTGACTTGTGATAGTATTCGGACCGGCTCCTGTGGGATTGCCGTGCTTAGGAGGCTAGCGACACGTGTGTCTGTCGGCAAATGACGTCATTTTTTACAAGCCGCTATTGTTTGTGACTGTAACCTGCTTTCACAAGGCTTGGGGGTAACCCGAACCCTTTGAGGTAATGACAAAATATGGAATTATGTTTTTACATCTTTATACTTAACATTAATAACAAGTAATTTAAGATCCCTTACGATTCTCTAACAAGTAAAAAGCTTTTATATTACTTTATAAATATTATTATGTATGCGTAATAAAACGGTTAACGTTACGGCTAATGGGTGTCACGTCACAGAGTATGAAAATTTTGGATTTATACAATATTTTAGAAAATATAAAATAATATACTGAAAAATATTTTAAAACCAATTTTATTTTTAATGAAAATAATAATAATTGCAAAAAGAATTATAAATGGTATACATCTAAATGATATTTTTCTAAAACAAAAAAAAATGTGGATTCAAATATAGACTTTATTACATCAAGGTCAACAATGGGCGGGAGCGCATTTAAAATTGCCTGAATGATTCAAATGAAAGACGAAATACACGCGTTCTATATTTGAAAATGTTAACATTTTAAAATATTTTTGGCGAACATCGATCTCAAAAATAGACCACATGGTACTTTTGCAATAGTAAATATGATCGTTTCCATCATTACTGATAGTTAGTGCATCAGTGAATACTAAAATTAATTAAGTCGTATCATGAAAATGGAAATGCATTTGCAGTCGCTACTACTCAGAAACTGCTAGTTAGCATATCTTTACTTAGTACGTTGAGACAACTTGTACCCAGTACTTGGTTCATTATGCAGTAGCACGTTGTATTTCGCTTATGTAGGCGCTCCTGTCTGCAAATGACTGTCGTGTCCCAAACCACCCTATCGAGATGTTACGCATTATCATTATTGCTATTAATATGCAAGATGTATTTGTTTCTTTAATTAAACACAAAGAAAATTAATTTGGTTCAGTTAAATCATAATAAAAATTCTTTTCACAATAATATTAAATTGCAATATTGCTGGGTATCCTCTGGGTGGTGAGATCTTTGATGCAATGTATGTAATGAGTAAGTAATGAATACAAAATAATACAAACAAATAATGATAACATTTGCATTTATATTTGCAAATAACTTCAGGATTTAATATTACGATACAAAAGTGTGAGATAAAGGGATAAAATTTAGGATCTAAAAAAAGCAATCAAAACCTAACAATGGATTGTTCTCCCTGTTGATTGAAGTGTTGTGTCCGACGAAACTCAACAAAAGGTGCAATTTCTATTTTTCATATGCAATGACCCTTAAATAACGAAAACGTGGATTGTTTGTTTTCATGTTATTGTACGGCAATTGTGTTTTGACGGACTTCGAACTGTGAAATATTAAACAAACGTACAATAAATTATTTTCAATACAAACACAACTTTAAATTATACATTTACAGTAACTGTATGCTTTCAAAGCTGATTGGCCACTATCAAAAATATTAATGATGAAAGGAATTTTCTATTTGAAACTGTTTTAGTAATAAATATGTAGCTTTTATTTTACTTAATTTCTGTGGGTTTATGGTTTATTACGTAAATAAATATGCGTTTGTCTCAATTTGTTTGTCTTTTGTTTTTAATAATTTAATAGCATAATATAATGTTGTAATGTGTGTGGGAAGTGTTATTTATTCACAATATTGGTATGACTTGTATGTGGGTTGATTTTGTAATTATCTTTTATCAAATGGATGCCACTCTAAATTTGTGAGCCGTTTTATTTTTAAATGAAAAAGCTAATTAAGGAAACGTATTATGCGCAAGTGCCTAGTTAATTTCTACAATAAATGAAATGTAATGTAATAATAGCAAGTAACTGAATATAATTCTTCTTCATTCGTTTTAATTATTATTTATTGTACTTATGTACACAATGTCCTTTGATCTCACATAAGTAGTTATCACGAAATAATTATGTCCCTACCCCATTAATCTTCGTTCTTCTCAGCCATTCCCTTAATGGATTGTGGATGACTCCGGCATTGTCGTCCGACATAGTACCTAATTTGAATTCAATTTAATAAAACATTTTCTTACTATTTTAATTAAATATATTTACAACAATATTAAAATGTTTATAAGAAAATTATAATGAGCTTTTTTATCATTGATCGCACGCATATGGCAATCTGACCACCAACTGGTGACAGTCTTGCGCCGTCAATTGTTTCTGTCACCGAATTGTCACGTAATCATAGTGAACGCGGTCTCTAATAGAGTTTTCCTATACGAACTGAGTGGTCAAAGTAAGAAAAGAACTTACATTAGTACTGATCTAGTTTTTGTAGCCATTTTAGATTATTTTAAAAGTCTTGTTTATTTTGATAGAATATCTACCCTTTTATCTTCCACGTAATAAGATTTTCTTAGAGTGGCGATGTTATTTAATTTTGAGTGGTACGTCGTCATACTTTCCCTTTACAAAGTTACTCTTTATATTAAAAGCCACTAGAAAATATAAATTAAGGCACCTACAATCCAAACTTTCCCTTTCGTCCTTTTTAATTAAATAGCATTTTAATTATCCTTAATTATATCTAAGCTAGTATTGCCTTTGGTTATTCGCGAATTTATTATTACTGCACAAAATAATAATAAAGCCATTAATGAGGTTTAATTTACAGTCGATGTGGCTACGATATGAACCCTATCTGCATCACGTTAATAGCATCTCTACAAATTATGTCACCACGTTTTAGCGGTTTTAATTAGAGATACGCCGGGTACTGTTGTAGTTTATAGTCGGCGTAGTTTTTAATATTTTTACTTGACCAAATAGAGTTTATTAATAAAAGTAGGCTATTAAAGATAACTATACTCCTAGTGTTAAGCAGCCGTCTAGATTGAGAGAGGATACTTCGCCATAGTACCTACACTTTAATTTTTATTGTTGAGTGCAATAAACATGATAGTAAGCCTCATAAAGTATTTTCAATTAGTTAAACGTCAAAGTTTTTAAGGTGTCTTATTAGAACACGAGCTTGTTAATTCTCAAGAGAATTTTCGACTTAGATGTAGTATTAAGGTCTCAAATCAATTTATTTGTGTTCACTGAACAATAAGCTACATTGGCTTTGAAGTTAAATCAGTAAAGCACTGAAATATTAAGATTTCAATATTAAAGACTACATAATTTATCAATTAATTCCAATTTATACTAAAGTGTTGGTTCGGATAGCGTAAAATTGAAATTTATTTGCAATAATTTCTAATGAAAATTGTTCGCCGATCTCACTTAAAACTCTCGCAAATTGCCAACCCACAAATTCATTGTATCTTAATTACGTTTCGTATAACGTTTAATTCTCTCTCATCTATCGAGATTATTATATTATGACTGCTCAATTTATTTACTTGTCATTCTTTTTATCTCAATAAAAATATCACTTCTTTTTTCGATTATATTTTGTTAATATTTTTTTTACTTTTCCAATATCAATCTAGTTTTTTTTACAGTAGTTCGATACTTAACACATAGTTCATTCAGATTAAATCTAAGGGCAGAATATCACATATTAATATGAGCGAGTTACCTTCCAATTGATAGATCTGACTTTTTTCTTTTTATCTATTTGCTTCCAAGCTATGCTCAAAACGAGTCAAGGTCACGTAAAAATTATGACTCTATCCGAAGACGACGAACTCCCCTTGCCTGTGCCCTACCACTCTTATTTCTTTAAGTATATAATGTAATTATTTTTTAAATTTTTTGTATTAAAGCACTTCGAACTTAACTTTGTAATTCAACAAACGAGGGCTACAGCACAGGTGTTTCTATCGATATGCAAATACAACCAAAGTCGTTAGCAAACATTACTCAGAAATGTGTTTTCTTTTCACCGAAATACGATGTTACTTTTTTTAACAATATCGTATAAATAATTTACTTGAAATACTCTGTTTGGTTATAGTATGCGAAGTTTTAATTAAAATTGAAGTACTGTAAATATCTGGAATAAGTATTGAAAATAAAACTTATGCTTCTTAAAAAAATATTATTTGTTATGATTTTTCAATATCAAACACCTAATTCAGATTTTCATTCAAGTTTTTTTATTAGGTGCGCAGTTGCGAAGAAATTCATTTCCTTTAAGAAGAAAAAAAAACAACTCCGAATTGGAATGATGAAAAATTGAATAATTCATAGCAATATTTCCGAGTAAGAAAAATTTGTAAATGAATATTATCAGACAGAGTCCTTATGACTTGTGAGGGACGAGTGAGGTCGTCACAAAGGTGTAGAATAAGTTGAGAACTTGTTGTATTAATCTTTTTATCATAACAAAATGTATTTTTAAAAACTGTAATAAATACCCCAGATATTATTACTATGGATATCGAGACAATATAAACATGGACAGACATTACACTCATTTAAAAGACTTTATGTGATTCACTTTAACCATTTATTTTAATTATTTTTAAAACTGATCAAAAGGTTTGCAACCATTGCGGCACTCCATCTAGTTTATGCACTACTTCTATGAGAAAAATAATCACTCCGCTCGTGATATAATACATAGGTATATTGGTTCCCGCGCAAATTTTGTTTGACATGTCTTAAATATATTAGACTCAATATATGAAAAAAAATAATAACATTAATGAATTTATATTACAAAAACAAACAATATAACTGGTTGATGTTTTTCGAAACAATCGAATAATTAATTTTACGATGTAAACGAGAGCATATAAATTAGATAATTAAACTTCAATTCAGTCGAATAATCATTTATCACGGTTTATTACAAATTGTATTTCATTTGGAACAAATGAAAAAGCTAGGCTTTTATTTTCACTTTATAAAAAACCATATTTTCTCAAACGCTGAATAAAGTATTGTAATATAGGGATGTTTTAGGAAAACAATAAATAGAAAGAAACAATCGTAGAAAGTTAATTATCTTACGACCTTAAGAGCACTTAGAGCAGCGATCTAATCAAATTTTAATAAATGAATGTATAAGCGTCCCTATTGTCTTTTTGAGTGGTCCATGAAAACTTCAGTTCGGTTCGTTGTAATTTCATTAACATGCGCATTTTATTCGTTTATTTGATGAGATAGGCGATAAGTAAATTACCTTCCCTTTAAAAGAAATGCTCTTTGAATGAATATTGTTTTTGTATTTGGATTGCCAAATATTGGACACTGTGAAATGAGAAAAATACAAACGAATTTCATTAAACAATTTTAATTACAAATCAAATATAAAACTGTATATTTATTATAATATATTTATACTTTAACGTTAAACAGAATAAATCATTAATTGTGTTTCTCTTATTTACAGGTACGTGCACATTTTAATCGGAAATGAATAAGTTGGTTGGTTACCTTTTATTTGTCAATACGTTTACAACACACTTAATATGTTTAATTATTGACAAAAACGCTAATTAGCCTGCACATTATTTTTTAAATTATCAATTACAATGTTTATTTTTGAATGATTAAAACATCTTTGTTGTGATTAATTATAATATTATAATTATATATTGTCGACACTCCAAAAATATTATTTGTTTTATTCCAATAATGTCGGAAAAATACAATATTTATCGTATTAAATAATTGTGAAATATTGATCCGCCGAACTGAATCTCGTAATGTAACAACTTAATTCCTGGCATCATCTCTATTATAATTAAGTACAAGTATATAAATTCAATACAATGGAAAATTGTAACCGATACTTTTTATGTTATAGGAAACACATTGATATGAAAAACGTGTATAAAATAAACAAAATAAATACGATGATATAAATATGTTACATAATTTATTATAAGTTTAGAAGTTTATGACACTTAATACTGTTTTTCATTTACGAATCTCAAGGAAATGGGCTAAGTTGCCAATAAGAAGACAACTTACAGAGAATAACATAAAAATAGTAGCAATCTTGAATCTCTCCATTGAATGGAACATTTTGGTAATAATGTTCGTTGCTTTCATATAAATAACAAATGACTTTCTGGCTCTCTCAATATCGATATTGCCAAAATATTTGATGCATTAATGCTACATCACGATTGAGAGATTGTTATCGACTCATGTGAAATACATAATACTTCCGCGGACTCTTTATTTTTGATATTTTTTCTTTTTTAAATATAATTATTTTAAGAATAAAAGATGCGGACAATGTAATGATGAAAATATTTATGCGCAATATAGCCGAATCTTTGTGGTAATATGATATTATTATGTTTATCAACGCGGCTAGACGTAAATACGTTACGTCTAAGCCATTCTAATAAAAAAAATTTTTGTTTATAAACTTATTTGAATTATCTTTTGACTTAATAAAGAGAATACTTTTAACTTGTGCTTAGCTGTTTAATGATTAGCTGGTTATATAACGTTTGCGATCAACCTACATTATACAAATGATACAGATGATTATAAATGATTAATTTTGATTAAATGGCAATATACGGAGTATTATTGATCCGGATAAACATCGAATTCAAATAAATGCAATAATAAGCCGCAAAAAGCATTCTTAATTAGTTCATATTGTTAAGTAGGATTAAACTGATATTTGTATAGTGAACTATAAAATATATTTAGTAGCTTTGAACAGAAAATGACAAATAACCTAACATCGCTGACTTGACACAAGCTATAAAATATTATTCTCAACCGGGTTGTTTACTTCTCTGTTTTCAAACATGGCTCAATGGGATATAAATAACTACCAAACTTTTATAATTCTTAGCAAGTAATTTCAAGGCAATTTGCGGTTTGATTCATAAACATGCTATTTAAAATGCCTATATGTTAAGTTAGTGTGTGGATCAGACACAGCGTATGGCAAAAAAATCGGCGGAGATTTTTGAGAAATTTAAAAATGGAACCTACGTATGTATCACATATACCAACTTGACCACAGTTCCTCTTAGTTATAGTATAATTTGGGATTTATGCCACGAAAACAACTAACCTGAGTTTAGTTTGAGTTTGTCTCTAATAATTTATTATGAAATTGCTAATTCTTAGAGAGTTATTTAGACAAGTGATGTACATTGGTACATAGACATAAAATTGCTAGTCTATTTAATTAATATTAAATCTGAATTAATATATTACACATTACTATTACACACTATAGTTTAAATTAGCCACATCATAATTTTCTAGTAATTAAAAGTTAAAAGTATATTGTAAATATGTTTTATTTTTTAAACAAAGTAGGTATATGTTTCGAGTCTAATGTTATCATAGTCCGCTAAAGTGCAACAGTAATAGTAGTAATAATAAGTGGTAAAAAACCTAAAACTATCAATTTCTTGATATAACACGAGTATAGATACCAAAGTTAATTTAAGGGGTATCGTCTAAATTATCAATACAAGGGGTCTATAAATATCCATATAACTCAATTACGTGAAGTCTATTAAAGAAGGATGTAATGGCTTCACTCGACCCAACCCTATTGCCATCTCCACGGGCCATTGATTGGGTTCGGCCAGTACAATGCTTTACTAACCTACAATTCATTCCTAGTATACATACTTCTAATTGTAATAAATATATTTTAACTGCTTTCATACCATTTAATTTGTGTGTTGTTTTTCTTTAAATCTGTTTTGGTTACGTAAGAGATTTATGTTGGAAGTTGAAATATTGTAGAGATGCTAAATATAATATGTACAAGCGGCTGAATAGATAATATTTTCTAGCAATAATTATAATTTATAGAATATTAGTTGTTTGTGAAAAAAAAACTACTTTTATTGAATACAAATACATGCGATAAAAAGTTTAATATTTCCTTTTTATATTTTCGCATAAAAATGTTCTAGTATCCGTTTTTTACAGAGGTAAACATAAATAAGGTAACATTTAAGGGCCTTCTTATAGTCACTTAATGTTTTATTATCTTAATATAATATAATATATATATATGGAGCGTATAAACATATGTGTACTTATTTTTAGGGGCATCATCCTAAATCCTGAGGACAAAGATAAATGATTAACATAAAGGAATGCTACATTAATCACTGCGAGCTATTTCAATAGAGATATCTTCGTCTCAATAATCCTTTCATAATAGCTTAATCTGGGACCAAATTATCCGTTGTATAAACAAAACCTACAATTTCATTGACTGTTGAACTATGAACAATGGTTCTTATCGTACTGGCCACCTGTTTCCATTATTATAAGAATATACTTTTGGAAACTTCCAACATCTTGTATAATATATTTTGCACTTGAATATAGATACAAAAAATAGTTGTATTTTATAAAATGTTTATAAATAATTATAATAAAATCGTTTAATATAGTTAGAAATTACATTTAAAACAAATAATAGTATTTGAAAAAGTAGGATTCGTGTAATAAAACAAAAACGTCTACATGCATGCATCCATCATAAAAATGTCACTGGAAGCCTTCAGCGTTCAGTGCACTCGTGCAAACGAAATAGCACTTTACAACGTTCCCAGCGCAAACCCAAGCGTTGTTGCAATTCGTCTCTCGTATTACGGTTTAGGCAGAATGCACGAAGCGTATTCTATTTTCTTGTTTCACGCTGCACTTTTACACGATATGCACCAATAAAACTGTGTGCAAGATTCTTCCTTTCTACATCCTCACATCGTGCAAGGAATTTGTGAGATTTTAGTGGTTTGGATACGCAACCCAAGAGGAATAGATTTTCTCGAGTATTGTATGATGCTGTGACGGTTTCTTTGTGTATCTAGCGGATGTGACGTGAATTCGAAAAGTTCTTTTGTATAATAAAATTTATTATACGTTCTACTCACCGAAGCCTACGTGGTTTTACATTGTATTATCAAAAGGTTCACCCGGAAAATTTCAAACCTTTTTTTAATTTAAATTAAATCAAATATACAGAAACTCTACGAGACAAGGTCACAATAACTGTGAAGATTTCGAAACGTTTCATTAAATTATTCAAGACGAATGCGACAGTAAACCACACAAAGTCCTTTAAATTAGTTAAATCAAATATTCCAGGGTTTCACTGTGTTTATGATCAGATGGGTTATATATTTTTCAATTGAGGGTCGGCAGCTGCACTCCGGATGTGGCCGCCCGAAAGCCTCTATCTAAATAATCTAACAGATCCGACATGCAAAGCTATGCCTATACTTTTGTATACACACAACCTATGTGTGTACTTTGTGTGCAGATTAAATAATTTAGGCGTTTTATGTGACCAGTTTGAAATATTTTTCTTTTTAATTTTGTCGATTATCAAGGTTGATATATCTCAGTGTACTCATCGAGCAAGAATTACATCACGAATAGAATAAGACAACCTACTAATAATTAAATTCTCCACACATTTTGCATAAAAAATCATATTAATATATTTTATTGACATGAATATATCGATATTGATGATTTGTGAAAAGCTTGTCGGATTATTGAATTATTCATAAAGGTCCCTCGTTTGCATTCCAATCACCAACGCCCGCAATAAGTCAGAGGACACATCTACCCTAAAATGAATCCGATCCAATGCAAGCGATACGAATAAAACAATTAAGTGAAATGCCTTAGGTTTAGGCAATTTAAACACATGATTGAAGTATTTATAGGCAGGTTTTTACGCATTTTACTGTCATTGTTGTTTGTGAAAATTTAATTAAAAAGAAAGACCACGTCTATTGTGTGCTACCGTTAGATAAAGGCGTATTTGTAAAACTATATCGTTACGTATTTTTTTACTAACTTTTATAGACTTTTCTATAAATATTATAATTAAATTATTGTCGATATACTTTTAATTAAGTTAACACAAACTATCAAAATCAACTCCATAAGTTTATATTAAATGCAATTGTGTAATTTTGTTGATGTAAGAAATATATTATGTAGACTTTCGTCTGGAAAGTTGTTCAAGTTTACATGGTATGGAGCCCATGGCTCACTCGTAACAAAATTTCTTGAATTTGCTTGTCTTATTGTACGCGCAGACTTTTCAGAACTTATGTAATATTACAAAGTTTTACTTCAAATAGAATCTCATCTCGTTATTAATATTTTAAATGTTTCGGCCTTTGTGCATTTAATAAGTTAAAAACTTTATATGTATTAAACCTCCATATACATAAATGTAGATAAAATATAGAAAAAAATGTTATGTTAAGAGTTTTTGTTTTGTATAACACAAATACTTTAGTAAGCACCTTGTTTACGGCAAAGAGGTGTAGGTGGCTAAAGGAAAGTTTCAGAATAAATAAAAACAAAAGATTTCTTATACGTTAAACATTTTTCAAGTCTCTTGATGTGGGAATATGTCTACTGTTTTGAGAGTGATAAATGAAAAAAACGTTTGCAGACTATTAGTTTTTGTCACTTTAATCAAAATTGTTTTAAAAGCTTTATAAAGGTAAAACGTATAAAGTTAAAGTAGAATACCCTGTTGTAGATCTGACATCACATGCAAACATATAATGCTTAAACTGCTTACCTTTAAAAATAACCAAATTTATTCACTTTAAGAAACCATTAATATAATAGTAGATAGGTGGCATCTATTCTAAACACGAAATTAGTTTTATACTTGAAAAACAGCGAAATTGTTTACAGTGAGTAATAGGCGTGCAACATGAGACCATTACATTAATTCACGCCCAAGTTTTTAAGGTCGTCTCCAGCCAAGCCCTTGTGAGGTAATTTTTATACCAAACAGTTATATTTTACATAAATCAACGTCGCATTTTGTGGTAATGATAACATCATAACTTGTTATCATTGGTGTATATTTTTCTTTTAATTACTTGTACACTCTCGGGGGATTGTTAATTGTGGGACGAATGAAGCGCGAGGCAATTAAGGAATTCATGAGAAATAATATTTGAAATAGTCCCGTTGGAGCTATCAAACTGATTGACGGTCGTTTGGTGTATTTTTATTATTTAAGAGAGAATTTTAACATTCATTAGCAAACTTTCATAACTATGACATTGTAATTTTTATATCAAATACGTACTTACATAATATGAGTGAACATTTTTCATTTCATTTACTTTTAGTTGTACAAAAGATATCTTCTAAATAAAATTACAAATTAATACTTTCTTTATCTTCTATCTTTAAAAATATAGAAGTAAATGTGAGAAACGAAGTAAACAAACTTATTATTAAAAAATGGAAACGAAAAGTTATTATTTTCATAAAACTTTTCCTAAACATTAAAAAAAATTCTTTAAATAAATAAATTTAAATGATGTAAATTCGTAATTAAATTAGTTATCTATGTTTAATTATTTCACATGGTGTTACTAGTTCGAAATGACATCAGCTTTTCACTAAACAAGTTTCTAATTAATTTTCGTGTCATATATTGCGGGATAGTTTTTACTAAACTTTTAACTTTACTTGGTGCGAGTCTAAGGCTTTTTCACTGACAAAAAAAAATGATAAAATGTCGAGGTTTCAACTTTATACCAAAGTTATAAGAACTAGAAACTATAATGTCCCGCTTGAAGCGATTTGAAATCTTGTGGTTTTGAAAAGTTCCAAACTTCTTTGAATGCAGTTTCTTTAAAATTGTATTTTACTGATAGGTATTGCCAAATATGTAATAAAACTTTATTGCTACTGAAGTGTTATTTTAGCTTTAAATAAAAATTTTATACCTGTTGTATATGGTGCAATATTCCGTAAAAAATTAATATATCCAAAATTAATATCAAGTTAATAAAATTATTATTTTCTTTTTTTCTACTATCTCGGGGCTTTAATGTATTTTTTTTTGTTCGGGAAATTTTCCCAGCTTTTTTTATAAAACCGTTGTCTCGTTAGCAGACTCCATTAAAATATTATATAAATGTAAAAAAGTTTTTGTGCAATATTCACTAATGAACAACCTGTTGAAAATGTTTTCAGTAGACAATCTGATCTCTTTGCTTGGAGATAATTGAAATGAACAGCAAATTGGCAAAAGCTGGCATATTGCCAATGCAAAGGCTGAGATTGATTTCTGTCCCTGTAGATTGGTCACAATAATAAACTCTATATACATTTTAATTAAATTTACCGAGTCTTAAAATAATATTAACTGTATTTAAAAACATATTTATCTCAATTTCAAGTGATTTGTTTTCTTGTAAATTATTTATTTTAATATTATTTTCGTTTCTACTTAAACCTAAATTTTATTTGCTGAAAAGAGTTCTTCTTACCACATTTTACATTCACAATACAAACGTCGATCAGTAGGAGCATTTGGGTTAAGTGTGCGTACTTTCGATTGAAACTTTGTCAATTAATAAAATAAAATAACAAAACAAATTCTAATGGCCTTGTATCATTTATTACTGTATCCACTGTTATCCACTGTAAAAAATCCACCTTTCTCGTCTTGGGTTATTGATCCTGTTCATAGTTGCCTAATACTTACATTTAATAATGGCGTTAATATTTTACATTTAAAAACCTCACGAAATATGTTCACGATGAAGAATTTTATAAATTTGCACACAAGTTGTGAATTTTCTATTTGTTTTTCGGGACCCGGAAAGGCATTGTCCGCGCATCTGCCAAGTGACAAAGTTGGCACTTGATTTAATGTGGAAAAGCATATTTCAGTTTTCACTCCTAGCCACATTTTTTTTCACGCAAAAAATATTCTTGTAACAAAACCGAAGCACATATTTTGCAGTAATTTTTCAATATAGATTTTGCAATTCATTCTAAAGAGAAAAGTTCACATAAATTGCAATCCCGAGAGATTTGTACCAATAGAGCGGAAGTAAAAATTCTACTTCCACTAAGAAGTGGGAGCTTTAAAAGAAAGCATGTTCGTTTAATGGACCATTAGGCGGTTGAGAGCAGTTGGCATTGAACAACTCCACCAGATTCACAGTTCTTCCCACCTCATTTATCACCAGACGAGTTTTTTTTATCACTCATGTGACGTTTTACGATTTAGTTACCTTTTGTTGTTTATAGACATTTTACATTTTATTTTGACTACTTTTAATCCGATGTTTCAAAAGATTTACACCCATCGTGGTCGCTATAGTAAGTCACATAAAATTGTTTAGTTAAATACTAATAGTTATTTTTTTTTTAATAAATGCAACTTTATTTTCAGAGCAACTATGGTCGAGTTATTCTAGAAGTGGACTTATTCAAATTTTAGCCTAAAAATTGCAACTTGCACCAATGTAACTCTGTTATACGTACTTCAATGCTAATGATACAACCACTAGAGTAGTATAGACGTTAAAAAGACATTTTGAATTTTATTATACCACAGATGCAAAAGTAAAGGGTAAGGTTGAACAATGGATAAAGAGAAAAGTATTATTATTCAAAACTAGTGTAAAATGTAGTAATTCAAACTTATAACCACTTTAATACTTCTCTTAGCATTCCAGAAGCATTGTCTCCTGAACAAAAGGATGCTCAACTCATTGGTAGTACAATTCATGGTCTTCAGAATAAGCCATATATCTGGCTGACCCCTGCCCATCCTCTCTTTGTCATGTAAATTAGGCGACTTTAGCTAAACCTATATAGAGCAAACGATTAATTGCCAATCCTATTTGTTACCGCAATCCTGTATAACAGTCCTCGTAAATTAACCCCACAGATTCGTATAACATTGGAAAGATTAAATTATCATTTGTGATTTGTGAAGTTTAAATGAAATCGTGATTTAAGCATTAGCCTAAACGGTAGGTATAGTTATTTACTAGAATATTTAACTAAAAGTTGTTTCTAATATGTATAATACTATTTTTTGATTTAATAAATTTACCAGGAGGCATAATATAAAATTATAGAAAAAATAATAGAAAATTAATAAATGTTATCCACTGATTATGCTTTGTATAGCTTAGCTAATTATTAGTATGAAGACAATTGAATGCCCTGAACTATTCTGTACAAAGTTATAATTTACGGGTTTTAATATATAGTAGTTTAAAACTGCTACTCACCGTACTGTATCACATAAAATTTGTTTTAAAAATTACATGAAGCATAAACCGAATATTCCGCGCAGAAACATTTCATATGAATTGTAACGCGTCATTAAATACTCAATAGCATGACATTATTACTAAAATATAGCAATAAAATTTATCAAGTATTTTATTTAAGTAATAAAAATAATTATTCGTATTAACTTTTTTAAGTGTATAGGTAATGTTCATCCGATGGCGGAAGGTGTTATTTAAAAGACAGATGTGCTTAAACTAAACACTCACTGGTTCAAGCATATCAAAAGCTAGATTAAAGTGCGAGATGCCAATTGACATGTATTTGAAGAAAATTCTCCACACGCCACTTTAATTTTAGTGATACACTCCTCTCCCCATTTTGAGGCAATCTCGGGGAATCACCTGCGTAGAGGGTATCTCGGTGGTGTTATAGGTAATATTATCCAGTCTTTCTCAGCAATATACGCGTTTATCTCAGACGAAACTTCCGTTTGTTCCCAACTGTATCACAATGTACGTAAATGGCTTCGTTAACGCACGTTCGCGGCAATGCCTTTAGAAATTCTTCGTTAAACAAATTGTACCTCTTACCTACTTAAGAGAAAGTAGAGGCAATTAAGCTATGTATGTATATTCTTCAAAAATTTATAAATGTCTCTTAATTTTGTAATAAATGTACAATTTAGAATAACTTAACTACCCGGTAACCATCGCCTTCTGTTATTTAATTATTTTTTATTCCTTTATGTATCCATCTAATATATTTATGGTATAGGTATTAAAATAACTAAAAAATGAAGGGCTGTCAAGGCATCAGAAACAATAGAAAATCTTATCGGTTTATGACTACGTTTTCCTTTATCTACAACTACACTTGTATTTTCCTCATATAGTTTCCGAATACCAATAGGTCGGTAGTAATAATATAATAAGACGAAAGGACCTTGAAATATCCTAATCTCTCCTATAAAGTTTTATGACTCTGATATAATTACTCTAGAAAACCAAGGGCTTTGTTTAATGATCCCTTAGACATTTAATAGTCGTGATTAACGTTAATATTAAAATTTATGCATGTTAGTGTAAGGTGCTGTTGTATAATTTTTGGTGCTATTTTATTACAAGTAATTATAAATATTTGTGTAAATATTTACAATACAATATTAGAAAGCGCAAATTATAATTCTAAATTGTAGAAATAGTGATATGGGGAACGTTATTGATGCGTGATGTTGGAGAGTTGTTCTCGTCTAGGGACAACGGAAAAGCAATTAGCACGTGTTAGAATGATTTGTAATTATGAAAGAGAAATACTAAATAGTTAATCATTTAATTATAATAAATAAAATTAACAAAAGTACTCTTGACAATTTTTTATTTGATGAAGATGAATCGTTTCAAATGTTCGTAAAATTTGTAGTAAATAAATCCTTAACGTTTTAGCTTTAAAAATGTTCTTCTTTTAGTTTTTGATATATTTATACTGAGCAATCTGTCAACGTCGGTTCGCAAATAGACGTGAAAGTTTACTTTAAGCATTGACCACTATACCTTCTTCAAATAACACTTGGAATTTCGTATCGATTTGTTTTACATTGGGTTTTTGCATATCGATCAAATACTAAAACTCAAAGTAAAGACACAAAAAATCAAAATGTCGCATTGAATTAAAATAACGTGAAGTATGTCGCATAAATTATTTTAAATGAAAAATAATTAGTTGTAATATTTACGAAAAACACGGAATAGTTCACTGGCCAACAGGACCAATTCGGTTTAATTTTATTTTAAATATCTACTCACTGTTAACAATTAGGGCCATAGGGGACTTTGAAAACATGTTAAGGATTGCGACGAGTTTTTGTTTGTTTGTTTTTTAACGTAACATTTTTATGCCTCATACTTCGCTGCTTCAATTAAAAACTTTGCACAGCTAAACTTTATATAGTAAAAACTTTTAACGATAGAAACTAATTTCAGAAGCCTGTTACCATCTATTTGTCGTCACGTGATACCATTATGAAAAAGTTTTTTGCAAGTTAACATTAACGGAGAAATTTCATCAAAAAAAAAAATAATATCTCCGCAATTTAAGAGAAAGCTTTTAATGATATTTTTTAAAGAAAAATACGAAGGGTTGCGTTATTGTTTGAAAAATTATTATAGTTTCAAATACAAAAGAGTTGTCGGTCATTGGGTACATTTTTATGGAAAACCGACCGAACAAAGCCAATCGCCAGTTTGGCAGTAAAATAGATAAGAATGATATCGACCGTGAAAGCCTGGGAGTTATCAATAAAGAGGCTTTTAGTGTTCGCGTTAATGTTCTAATACAATTTTTATTTAAACGGTGCACTGATGGCATTTCTTTTTAGTGTTTCAATTAAATATATCGCTGTTAATAGAAAAAAGGACTGAGAAATAAGAATAATTTTTGTATGTGAGTTAAATAACCACACATTTATTACATTATTTATCATTAATTTAGACTGTCGGTCCGGGATAGCATCACCATTTTCACCCACGTTTCATGGTAAACTTGAAATAACCCAGCGTAATGTGAGGAGGTCACGTTAGCCTAGCTGCTGCACACTCGTGTCATCAAGTTGGCATAGCGAATGTTACTTTTTCCACCTCTAGAGACACTGAATTCTCTTCTCTTCTTTCTGAAATTCTCTTCTCTCTTTGACTCATCTACAAACTCTATATAATATATATTTTATATTCTGTACTTTTAATTTTAATTAAAAAATGAACCGTGAAGAGATTCAACAATAGGCGTGTACAAATTTTTTGTTTGAAATCCTGTAAGATGAATATTCTGCTCCTTTCCAATCATGCAAGAATTCAGAGAATGCTTGAAAGAATTTTTCGATTAAGCCGGCCTTTCTCAGACGGTAGGCTGCCTTGTAATGCCTTTCTATTAAACATGACTTGACAATATACATGTTTGACATGAGTTCATAACATATAAGTAATACGCCTGAATGGATAGTGGACTTTTTTTAGATATTTTTTATTGAAATTCCTTGATATAATAAAATAAAAATTACAAATTTTATAATAAAGCAAACTTTCGCAACAATCTCATTAAAATTGTCACAGAAATTCTCCTATAGTACCTGGGAATATGCCAAAAGATAACTCGACAGAATTTAATACCTAAATAAGTGTTTCAGTTTTTACTTCATTGTTTTGCGTTTATTTATTATTGATTATATAATCGATTAACATTTATGGGTTACTAATACAATAAATACAAAATGTATATATAGAAGCATTAGTCGTTGCTATAAAATGATATTCATTACAATAAAAAGTAATAATTTTTACGGGCTTACTCTAACTGAAAGAGTAAGAGTTAACCAGATGCGCCACAATGGTACTTATTAGATATTTTTATTTATTTATTCCCTACATCTTTTTAGGATATTAATTCAATGAAAAAAGTTTATATTTGTTTCAGGTTTTATTTGTTCTTGGTCCCGTAATACAGGGAATCCTACTTTAGGCTTAGACATATGCATTTAATTATTATTATTCTATAACTATAAAATATAAAAATGTACACTATTTTATAGCTTAGATTTTCTTGTATTTATTATGTAGTTGAGATGTATGCATTTGAGAATGATAACCAATACAGACTGTGTAAACTTTGGGTTTCCAATAAACGTGTATGTGTACTAAAACCACCGAAGCGCGGACTAATACTAACGGGGATCTTTGTAGACTTAACTCTATAGTGGTACTGTTGAAGCACTTCCCTATTCGTGCTCGTTGCTAATTAGAATCATGTACGATTTCATCACTACGTTTATATCTCGATCCAATGTGGTAAATAGCTTAGTTCTTTTACGTTTTAATATTGTCGTTGTTTGCTCTTTTTAAGCAATTCTTGAATGTAAGTGATTTTAAATTTTGTGCATAATAGTCAATTTCAGAACATTACCGTTTCTTTCTCCAAAGATTTATACGTACATTTGGAAATGATAGGGTTGGCGTTCTTGAATTAATTTCCTAAATTTGTTTGTGGTGTTATTTGTTGTTGAAGCCTAGCATTTGTTTTGGTTTATATGTTATGTTTGTCTTGTTCTTGCCTTGACATCTCTGATAGGTAGATTATGTATATATTTTCACATTGACAAATTGTTATAATGCGTAACAAAACAATAACGAACTGATCCTTCGATCAAGTATTTCATATCAAATATTCTTCATAATTTATGATCTCAACATATGACAAATACGAGTTTTCTTAGGTGACAAAATTACAATGTTCGGAAAATTCTAAATCTTCAACTTGGGTATAATAAATTGTTAAACGAGAGGTCAGACGCTTGTTATTGAGGGTGGAGACTCATAAAACCGTAGACCCTGACTCTGTGATCTGAGATACGAAGTAAATGTGGTCCTAAGGGAGAGTCTCTGTTTCTGACAAGTATCATAATGACCAACTTAGGACTCGTAAATAGATGTTAATAAAACATTAAAAGGGAGAAGACCTCTCCTTTGCATTGTTCCTGAAAGGCATTGTGAGCTTTTTTAAGTTTAATATAGGTGTTTAAGTAATTTAAAGGACTTTTTATCATTTAGGTACCATCAACTCTTGAAATAAATGTGATAGTACGTCACATATTTTTTTAAAATTACTAAGTCATGTGTAAATTACTAAAGATAAAGTGGTTAAAAATTGTATTCTCACATATTAATACATCGTTATAGGTAACATAATGTCTCCATAAGTCCTTTTTAGGTATACCTTTCTAATCTTCTACCTTAAAGTTCCTCTATTGTTATTAATTATCTCAGGCTTTTGAAGCCAGTTTAGAAACTAACAAGATATTTATTAACAGTAAATTGTAATTTCACATTGATATACCAAAATTAAAATAACATAATGCATATAAAATAACATAAAAATCTCTACCACAAACTGATAATATTTTTAAATAAATGACAAAAGCTCTAAATTTTAACGAAGATTTAGTACAATAAAATATTTTAAATGTTCACTGAAATCGTAGTTTATTCAGCATGAACGTAGCGCGACATCTCACCACTTAGATTTGGGATGTGAGCCAATTTCAAGTGGTGATCCTATAGAGGTAGGATGCAGTTTCGATCAAGAAAAATGCCTTCTAAACCTATGATAAAATAGCACTATTTTAATAATATATTCTTAGCTATAAAATGGTTTATCTATCAATGATAGGTATAATATAATAATATATACATATGAACTATAAGCATATTATTTCTTTGATTTTATGCGAATATATTTTAACTACCTAATATAAAATTGTAATTGGCGACTACTAAACACCTGAGGCCAATCATAATAATAAACTCAAACTTGAAGTCCGACAAAATTAACAAACAAAATTTGAACAACCAACCCTAACTAAATTAAAACCATCGAAGGTAGTTTTGTTAACTTTCAAAAATGACAATTGAGGCTCATCAGTCTCACTGAGACTACTATGGCTGCAAAGTTTTCGAAACGCCGATCATAAACGCCGAAGTAGATAGTAAATCGCACAAGTGTAAGCAAATGCTTTCTGCCTACACTTTAAGAAACAGACTTAATAATATATGTAGTACAATGGGTGTATCTTGTAAACCCTTGATATATTTGGTTGTTTTCTGTGTTGCCCTTCTTTTATCATGCAAATTAGGTGAGATTTAGTAGGGATTTGGTTAAAGTCAGAGATTAATTGTCAATTCAGTTTGTTATCATAATCTGCTATCTTTGCCACAAATCGCATAAATCTCAAACAAGATCATAACATTAAAATCAATAATAATTGAGCGTAAAAGTGATCAAATAAAATACGATAATGATAAACTTTTAAATCAATTATGAATGTGAGGATGAGTTGTCTTCGTCACGCAACGTTTGCAATCGCATATGAGCGTGGAAGAAATGTGAATGAATACATATTGTTTTATGTTGTCAAAACATTATATTCTAATAAAACATCTACGTATATTATTGTTTTAGAAGAAGTAGTTACATTTTATTTACAATGAACATTGAGAATGAAAGGATTCTATTCAATAAATCAGTTGAAATAATATTATTACGAATTTGAATAAGGACCCTAAAGCTGGTATTGGCGGACTTCAAACAATATATTCCGAGCATAAATTTACTAAACTGAAAATAGATTTTATGAAATTTCAACATAATATTCTTATTATAATAAAGTAACGCGTAATATGACAACTGTTACGATATTTGTATAATATGAACTATTTAATATGTTAGTTTTACTTTGACAGCGATAACTAATGAGAGTATCTGTAAGTTTAGATTTGTGTTTTGGATAATATCAATATAATTTTCAGAAGCCTGTACATGTTTAACAAATCAATTCTTACAAATTATTTTTACAGATATAAAGAAATTCCTGTTCTTCAATTCGATATTCAGACTAGGTAAGTTTATTGCAAATAACAAATTATAAATTAAGGAAGGAATTATTTAAATAAGGAACTAGACGATCCGTGTAGAATCGTAAATTTTTAATATAAATTCTTCATACAATAAAGATAGCTGAGTGGATTAAACTATTATATTTTACAGTTTTCGCTGTACATAGTATAAAACTAACTAACCATTTAAGTGTAACAACCGTAACCTAATCGTGTTTGGAAATAGCCGGAAACGGCGAGTATGCGGTGGTCGGGATCGGTTGGCCTAATCAGGTCGACTTGATAAAGGCGGCTATGCTGGCCGTAGACAAAAATGTATCACTAAAAGTTAAATGTATCTCTAGCTTAAATCTGGTAGAGTGGGATCACATGCCGGACTACTACTAAACAACGGAAGGTATTATCTATATTGAGTTGTAAAGAAAATGTATGTATATCTATATATATAGGTACATTTTCTTTGAACGAAAATTCGTTTATAGTATAACAATTTTCTCGAAGAATATTGAAACTCAGCAATCTGTCTGCACTAGTAAACAGACGGTCACAGTCTCATAACGAATGTTTTAGGTTTGGTATCACCGACACGCTGTGAAATATTTATTCAGGCACGGTTCATTGAATACGTGCCACGCCACTCACAGCTGTCTTAGATGGAACGTCATAAACATAACAGCTTATGCATATTTTATTTATAAACAAAATGTTGTTAAAGATATTTGAGTGACATTTTTTCTGCGTGAAATATTCCCTTTGCACAGAGTTAGGAAAAAGCGCCCTTTTAAAACCACTGTGTTTCTAAAGAAAACACTCTGCTAAATCATCATGATTTTCATCACTAACAATAATAAGAAAATTATTATAAATATTAATTTTGAAAAAGTAAATAACAATAATGGGTACTAATATGATTTAATTCATTATTGTATAATAGATATTGTTGTTAACTTTTGTATTATTATTATTTTTTTTGTATGATAAATTGATTGCCTGCAAACGAGTATATCCATCTACCATCTGGCTAAAAATTTAAATTTGAGTATTTTTCGAAATTTGGCGAGAAATAAGAATACTTACGCTACAATAGTTTTTTTTGTCTTATTATGTCTTGTACTAATATAACAAATAAATAACTATGAAACTTGTGCTTAATCCACCGGCCAGCTCTTCTAATTAAAGGACTTATAGGAGCAACGGGAAAGTTCAAAAAGAACTTTCCGCACTATTAGAGGCTATTTTCAGACAAAGTAATCAGTCCAGCGTTCGCCAACATGTCGCTCTGTATTTAACAATGTCAGACAGAAGCTTTAATGAACTCTTAAAAAGTAGGAACTTCTTTGTGTTTCTGTGTAACATTTTAGTCTTTTATTAATTAAGACAGATTATGGGTATTAGTCCTAGTCCGCTATCCCGGGGTAGTGTCACCAATTTCAAATGTAGCACCCGTAAATTAACCTAGTCGCGTTTGTCTATCGCTTAAAAGTAATCGGATATTACGAGAGAAATTTGCCATGCATACATAGCAAGTAAAATCACGACGATATACGCATGTACTATATATTGTAAAAAACACATAAATATACAAACATGCATAAGTTGAAAAGCAGCAATGTAAACTAATAAAATATGATACGCAACAAGATAACAAAAGCGTGCCTTTGAGGCATATTTAGTGCGCTACCAACCCACTAATGTTGTATTCTACAATTAGAAACGCCTTTGGGGTTATAAATCAAAAACAAACGAAAACGAATTATGCACTTTTTCGTATTCAATGTAGTTTGGGGATATTTTAGGGATAAGCATTATCGTGTTTATTGTCCACTTTTTTTTAGTTTCTTTTAATTGGTTATTAAATAAGTCTCGAAACTAAAGTGTCCAAGAATATTATATTTATGAATGGAACAAATATCTATAACACAGTTTAAATATAGGTACCAGATCATTTCATTTAATGGAACAAAATGGTTCTTATTTAACATTCATTAGGAACGCTTGCGTGAACTTTTTACTTCACACATCACGTACGATTATCCCGAACAACTCTATAATCAGTTTTATTTCGCATTAAAACCTATAAAAACAATATCAATTACTGTTTATCACACCACCTAAACATTTTGTGGTTACTTTCGGTAACATATATTTTTTTTGGAAAGATCGAGTAATGAATACTGATATTTTGTTTATGTCAATATTATATTTTAATTTGTAGTAAATACATTTTAATGTTTAAATGTGTCTTAACTTGACTTTACCGAGCTGTTTCTCTGCACTAACGACGTTGTTTGAAGATAACAACAAACGCATCAGTGAGTCGTAACCGTTCATTGCTATCGTATTGGCGTCACAGAGTAAGAAAACCGCTTAAAAGACATTTTATAAAAGATTGTAGTAATATATTATTATCGAAAAATATATATTTTTTCCAAAGTATTTTTATTTTTCTTTGTATAAATATATTATAATTATTAGATGCAAATAAACAAATTAAAGAGAAGATATCTGATAGTAGATAAGCAATAATCGGGATAAACGGTGCTCCATCAAAATTGCTGAAGCACGAGTGTACTGCTTTGTGGACTCAGCTCTCAAACTAATGGCTTTGTCCAAGCCTTCTACGTCTCGAACTTGTAATTAGAACTGTGAAATCTATTCAATTTTGATGCAGTGAGATGTGCCTTGGAATTTGCTCTCGGAAATGGGGAATAATTCAATTGCATATTGACATTGCTTTGGTACATAACATTTTAGGATTAAATGTACGTGCGATTTAATTGCGTTTCTTTTGATTAATTTAAAATCATTTTTAAAATTGTGTGACAAGTATTTATTCTTAATTGCTACTTGTTAAAGGCAACTAAAGTAATTATTTTTAATAGTAGGTATATAGTAAAGCATTGCACATTTGTCATAAAAATGTACGAAGAATGATAAATAGCGTTCTTAACCGTTGTTAAAGAAATAGTATAAGAAGTAGAGACTGTCACTGACAAGCCTCTTGAGTATAATATGGGGATATGAACATTGGACATGGCAGTCATCTTTTGTTGTCTCTGGATGTTGTCATGACACACAATTAGTATACATTTCTTTTATAGTCTATTTCTTCAAGTGAAATAGTCATTTTATATTTATTTTCCTTGTTTCTTTTTTATACGCGAATGTCTATCAAAGCAAAAATAATGCTACACAATATTACGTATTTCCCGTTCCAGTCATGCCGCATTGATATCTCAGATTATTTTTTCGGGGTAAAATAAACACACATTCGAGTTAATTCAAATTCCGAACTCGTTTACATTTCATAAGGCGAATGTAAACATATTTATGTTATATTACATCAAGCTTTTATATCGGTTTGTTTGACAGGAATCATGGATTTATCCGTCGTTGGAAACAATCTTTAGAAAATAAAATTTATACACCTTCTGCATGTTATTTACATTGGACTTATGTAAGAAGAACAAGGTATTGTTGGTTGTGGTATCCTATAACAGAGTTTAGGTCACCTCAACGCCATTCCAAATTTAGCCACATGACCTCATAAATATATTTTTACATGAATAAAAATATTTCACAAAGGATCATTGTTGTACGTTATTGGTCGCTTTTGAAACATACAATAGTTGCGAGCTTTTTTTATTAACGATAAGCTTATTTCCTTGTATGAAAACGTTTTATCTAGGATTTGTAAATAATCCGTCATATAAGTCATAAATACAAAACTTTATATTTTTTACAACGAGTAATTTATTAATGTGTTAGATATGATAATCTGACAGCAGAACATATTTGTATAACAAGACCAATTTTAAAAAAAATTAAAGAAGCATACAAGTTGAGCCGTGCATCCTTGTGTTCTTACATATCCTGCATTTGTTTGATTCGTTTCGTAGTCGATAACAAGGAGAAAATATGTGTTATTGCAAAATAAATTTTAATTATTTCTTTCTAAATGTTACTGCAAAAATAAATAGTAAAAAAATATCAATAAAATACAACTTCATCTTATTTTTATTGCCCAAAATATGTATAATATTTGCCTAATGAAAACAACTGAGTAAAATTTGGGATCAGAGCCAATTTGCCGATCTGTTTCTTCGGAGTCGAAAGATAGTGGTGCCGTCAATTAGATAAAATCTCCCTGAAACCTTCATGAAAGAGCGAGTCTGTTGAGAACAATATATAACTAATCTTAGTGTCTACAAACTTTCTCTCCTTACAATCGGACTCTTGACCACTATAAGTTTTATTTATTACAGCCGACTATACTACCTTCAGGCGTTTCATCGCAGAATATCAATTACTGACTACCACAAAATTTGTGCCTCTTCATATCATGAAGCGACAGGAGCCTCAACCACATCATTTTTAAATGTTTAAATGAATGCATGTCTAGGGTAAGAACACTCCTCAGTTGTGCATTTCTTTCTTCTGTGTGAATTTCCTTTGATAAGTTTAATTCAAGTTGATAAGAAAAATTGAAAACAATATATCGAAATCAGAGGCGGCTCGTCCTAAAGAGCGCTGGTGCAGTGCACTCCCACGAAAATTACAGAACTTATATTACAGCGGCGTAGATATAGGTAATATTTAAATATACTATTGTATAGGCATAGTAGAATAGAATGAATGTAATGTAAGGATAGTATGTATTATGAAGAAATATAGATTACTTCTGTAATTTTCGTGGGAGTGCACTGCACCAGCGCTCTTTAGGACGAGCCGCCTCTGATCGAAATATATCTAAGCTTTTCATCTTATTACTTCGATAAGTTTTATTTTTAGTTCGTTATATTTTTAACATCAATAAACACTTTATAGTAAGAACTGATGTTAAAAGTTATAGTATACTTCACCTGTCGCCTCTCTTTGTACAGATTTTTTTTCATGAGAAGTAAATATTTACGCTGTGATAATGATACACATCCGCCTCAAAAGCCAAGTAGGATAAGCAAGACAAAAACGATTAATACGGTTTACAATCACATTTATTTTAATTCTTTTAATCCAACGTTTCGAAAGCTTTGCAGCCATTGTGCTCGCAGCAGAATTACAACATCGATAACAAGCCCCATAGCACATTTTAATTTAACTATAATTCATATTAATATATTTTTATATATTACTTTAGCATATGACTACACTCCGCCTGATGTTAAGCTAGAGTGCGGTCCATGAGCATAGACAACTGTTACCGCAGACAGATGTCCGCGTGCAGCAGTCGTCTCCACTATGCCGGCTTGAGACGAATGTGCTCTGTCCAAATTGAAAAAAATAATACAATGTTCTTGTAAATTGTAGATACTAAATTGATATCGTACCTACCAATATTTTCCGCTAGCGAATATTTTCTTTATCACGGCTGTCTTAAAGGGATTGTTCAAATTTTCGTAAGGGAAAAATAATATTTCGGCAACCTCTAAAACCCTCACTTACCTTTTTGATACTTCAATATAACATACTTATACCTATAATAAGCTTAATATTATTTTTTTATCTTTAGATAAAAACTTCTTTATTCATATACCTAATGTTTTAAGAGTTTACGCGTATATGATTAAATTAAATATAAGGACGATTTATTTATTGTTAAAATCGGAACAATTAACTTCAAAAATTAAAAGTAAACATACTTACCTACTTCAAAGATTTTCTATCAAAAACCTCAGTACAACAGTACAATTTGGAATATTTTATATAAATTTGGAAAGAATGATAGAGAACGCATGTATATATTTCATGATAATATCTTGTTAAATACAATATATGTATAAATTAATATCTAGATAGATAGCGAACGCATTATATAGACATATAGGTACCTACCAACCTAGGTATATATTTATTATCTACATCAACCGCTTAGTTACATGAGCATGGAGCGGCGTGATTAATTAAGTGGGGACGGTTGCATGATGACGGGACAAGGGTTAATGAATGCCCCGGGACAATCAGGACATTGTGTTAGAAACCATATTATACAAATGTCTCTTATATTATAACAATTCTGAAAAAGTTCGTTTTTTAATAGATTTAAAAACCAACGAATGTATTACGTAACGTTGATAGATTATCTCCTTGCTAATGCGAGTTTAGGTAAAAGGCTTGGTTTATTCGTGACTATTCTTTTTCACATTCCTAATCGTTACAAATGGCTTCTACATAATTGAAATAAAGAATTTAAGTATAAAACAATACGTATGGACGTATAAATAAATATCATTGAATTGTTTACGAGTTGAGAGAAAATAAAACTAAACAATAAGAATTGTATGTAGTAAGTAAAGTGAAGAAAATCTACTTTATCCTTTCTATACCCGTACACGTAACGTACTTCTTTAGTTTCTATGAGGTTTCTTTTTCAACTTTTACGACTATGTTAGAAACTTGTATACTTAAACAACTATTTCAATAAAATCAAAATATTAGATCACAGGAACATAAAAATATGAATTCATTCTTTTTATTCAAGTGACATCTTCAAGTTTCAATGTTTTAGGAATAGTAGGAAACAACACCGAACAGACACGAACAGTTGTACCTACATATAGTATAATCAAAATACGGATAAAATAAGCGCATTTCGTACTCGACTACCTAAGCTGATAGTTACATATTTCATAATATTTTGTTTCGTCTACACCGGTTAGTCTAAAAGCGTTATATTTATTTTAGATTAAGATAAGGATGTGTTAGAAATATAAATTTAAAAGGCTTGCGATAAAGTCGAGAGAAACTCTATCCTTTTTATGTTTTTAGGACTGTTTACTGCTGTTTTAACTTAGTTAATTATACCAATCAAGGAATGCATTAATTTTACCCAATTTTAAATAAAAAAGGAAATCATGTGATATCATTCTTTTATGGATTTTTATTAAAACGTTGAATCGTTAATTAACTACGTTTGAATCTATTTTGCAACTAAATATTTTGGTGTTCTGGCTAAAAAAGCTTTTAAAAAATTTAGTAGTTTAAAATTTATATGTATTTTTAACTTGTTTTCTATCTTTGAAAAATAATAACTTTTTTTAAGGTGTCAGTCAGGATACAGCTTTGAACTTAACATGAAAAGACTTTCAAAAGGTCGTGCTTTTAATGGGAGGAATACGTTTTGCCCGGATAAGCTTCTGACTGAATTCTACGAATACATTAGAAATGTTTCCTTTTCAGTTCCTAGATATCTTATTCTAATGTGAAAGGCAACTCTTTTAACAGAATAATAAAACTCTATGAATAGTAGTAAATTTATTTTTAGATCTATAAGTCGAGTACAGAATATTTCATGAACAACAAAAACTTTACGTAATTGAAGTCTTTCGTTTATGTCAATGTAACTGGTACACGTGCTGTTTACTTTTGTACAGTTTACTTGAATGAATTGAAGTCTGTAACAGATTAGCATGTGACTTCGTTTAGTGTTAAGGTAGAAAGTAAGCTATGAGCGGAAGTAACAGCGAAATTTGTGAGGGTAGCTGTGGCCTTCGCTATACTAAGATGAAAATTTAGCAATACCGCGACTACTTTCAAGCTAAACCTAAAACGCGACAAAGATATTTGCCAGCTGTTACCCTTAAAAATAAGGACACTATAATACACCGGAACAACATACTAGGTTAATAATGTCTCTTAAAAGAAATCGTTTTGGACAGAATTATAAATGTAATTTGTTTAGTCGTTATACTATGAGTATCATTAAAGTATTAAGCAGATGCTTACGACAAATACATTTTTGAGCTAATATAAAAAAATCATTATTCACTTTGTTTTATCCGATAACGGCTCCTGAATTATATACAGAGTCATCAATCTTCGTTTGTCTCTGACAATATTTAATGGGTCTTCGATTATATCAATGGAACACTTTTCCGATTACGCGTTTTAAAAAATATTACCAACTGATATTTGCATTAACTTCAATGGAGATTGATTTAATGAAGTTTGTTTCTCAAATTTCTAAGGAAACAACGAGTTCAACTCTATAGAGTCAAGATCAAAACTTCAATCCCTTTTCATCATGTCAAGGAAGTTTATAAGTTATCAAACAAATTCACGAACATTTAAGTTTGAATTGTGTTATTTAATTATAGTAAGCATTAATAATTATAGTAAGCACTGATTTGTTATAAAGGTAGCTATAACATTTTGCAACATTTTATTTTCATAGTTATTTTTGTATGATTTTTTATATCATGTTAATATTGTACAACACATTTATTTATAGGCTACACAAAACGTAACGCTTCATCTCTTTATTAAAATTTTGGGGGCTAAACAAAAACATATGTTTTGCGCGCCAATCTATATTCACGGTTCCAGGTTTGATTTGATGTAGGATTTATAAAAAATATCGATATTAATAGAATAAATATTTATTCTTAGTTTGGGTTCAGGGTATTTTATGCGTATATATCATACCTATATGTATTTATATTTAGATCATACTTCATTATATAATAATACGTCATTGGTATTAATAATAAATAATTTAACGTCAATACCTTATACCCGCAAACTTTATTTGTATTCTTGCTAATAGAAGAAGAAATAATACAAGTGAAAACCATTTTAGGATATTCCTACATTTGTTTTAAAGTTATTTAATACAATATAGCACCAGTATTAATTCATGGTAATGCGTTCTAAGAACATTTGGTGCAGGAATGCGCTGCTATAGTTCTTGGAACTGCCACGAGCAACTGTAACAACTTAGGTAATGTAATAGCCGCATCATTTAACTCCAAGTTAATGTGAAAACTTTATATTTAAGTGAATATATGAAATAAATTGTGTTTGTGGAACTTACACATAAGTTTGTTGTTCATGAGGGATTGCAATTATGAATGGTGTTAATCTCCTTAACAGACAATTAAAGACAGTAAATTTAATTGTATTAATGTGCTTTAATTCTTTGGAAGAAGCCGGATACGTTCGTCAACTGTCTGGTAGCTATTGTCCACACTCTAGTTTGACATCAGACGGTCTGTGCTATTATTTAAAAAATATATAATTAAAAAAGTTATTCAGTGCTTATAAAATAAATAAATAAACAACTACCTTTAATACTTCGAGAAAATCTTGGATTAAATTCCAGCAAACTCGGAGGGAAGTTACAGCAAAATCCGCAAGTTGGGAATCAAATGTTGGGAATTTGTGTTTTGTGACTGCTTTACTTACTTTGACGTGAAAAGGATTAAATTACGGTGTGATTTGTTATCTAACATCAGATCGGCGCGTCTCAGCTGCGAGCGTCACAAACTTTGGAAAAACTCTTGTCTCTTTATTGCGACCTCTTGACGACTGTCGCTCGTAACTAAGTTTAAAGTGCACTTTGTAGCAAATGTTACATTTTTCTTTCGAATGTTTAACCATAGAAGAAAGTTCATGTCACAAATCTTACGTTTACAACCGTCTTTTTATCTTACTGACTTACTGACTTTAATACTGACTAAAAATACCAACATTAAAATTTATTTATCTGAGTATATGAGGTTACGCTTTCAGTCGTAGTCAGAAACAATACTTACTATTATACATACAACGCGGTTCTACATTAGTCATTCCTTTTTAAGCATCCTTTTAAGTTGTTGTTTTTATAATATATTTTGAAGTTATTACAGTTACGTCAGCGTATATATTTTAATTATTCATTTAAAAATCTTTTAAAGCATAAGTTGGCTTCATGATCGTCACGACGCGACTTGACCGACCAAACTTTTATATTTTCATAAAATTATAATGAAAAAGGTGAAATTCATAAAGATTAATTGAATTATTCATAGAATCTCTTTGATTTACATTCTGACTTGCTTGAGGCCATCACTGTCGCTGAAACTCATTTTCATTTTATATAATAGTCAATTTCACAAAAATGTGAATTCATTAGACAAGTCATATTTTCTTATAAATGAGCCATTTAAAATTTAATTATTTAAATAAAAGAAATATTAAGTTGCACTGACGACTAAATATCTTTTGCATAAAGAATTACCACTTCTTCATAAAAACAATGAAGTTATTTTAAAATATTATTCCTGTCAATGTGTCGCCCATGTCGTTATCGGATGTTTAAAAATGTACTAACTGACACTTTAGTTTAAAAGAACTGCAATATAATTAATTATTTGGTTTAAGAGGTTGACTGCGGACGTGTTTTAATAAAATTAAACGGTTTTATGCGACTTACTATACTATGCATACAGTTCAAGCGTAACTTCATCAGTAACTTATTTAAAATACGAAATAAAATTATTATGCATATAACTGTAAATTAATGTTAATAATTATAAAAGAAAATTAGCAATATGAACTAAACATTCAAACAAATTCTAACGAATTCCATACAGTTGTGTTCTGTTGATTGTGCTACTTATGCAGATTAAGCCCTTGACGACGAAAAACCATTTTCTTTCCATGTCGACGGATTAAATTGAAGAACCATTTGCCATTAGGATAAATGAAAAAACCTTTGAGACGTTTGTACGAATGCCTTTTTAGAAACATAATACTCTATGAATATTTAATGATATTTATAGTAGTATAATAACAGCATACATTTATTTTAAAATAGTTAACCCTAAGATACTTCTATTAAAATCAATTGTAACAAATTTCTAAAAGTAAATTATGAATATTTTGATCTAATATATTAAGCTAAAGAGGAACTAACAGTCCGTATTTTAACGAGTACTTTTTGCGTTAGATAGTTTTTACAGCTTATATAATATCCGAAATAAAGTCCGAACTGTAAATGCCTAGGTCATTAAAGTACCAAAATTATCGCGGGTGAAACCGCGGAATACAGCTAGTATAATAATAGAACAGATATAATTTTTAGGCACTGCTAATAAATAAATATATTAAATGAACCCATAAAAATAAATCATTTTATATATGACAATAAAAGTAGCTATATTACATTGTAAATATCGATTCAGCTTCATAAGTCCCTACCTCTTATCAATATCTCGAGGGATCCTTAAGTACTCCTAACCCTTTACTTTTATCGAAATAGACAATATTGATTACCAGCAAGATCCCTTTTCGTAAATCATGTTGAAAAAATGTTCAATTAATGCTATTTTATATTATAAATCGTAAAAAAAGACTTAAAAATTAATACCTACATTACAATTTATATATAATCATAATTATAATATTAATGTAAACCATATTATATTATATTATAGCTGTTTTACTATTTTGTCAATTCAGTTCAAGATATTACAATAAAAAACCGTATACAAGAAAATATTTATGATATTCAAATATTCGATGAAATTTCTTCACGAATTCGTATGTCCTCGTTTTTTCTTTTTATTGATATTCTCATATAAAGTAAATAAAAAGTAGACGTCACATGTTGCGAAAATAATTAAGAGTTTAGAGGGCATGTCGAGATATGTTGCCGGTCTGAAATTACTTTTATAAACTTGTGTTTCTTTGTGTGTAGTAACGATGGAATTATACATTAAAAGTTCGTGAGCATTCGCAAATAATTCAGAATAGGGGAATGTGTGCGATGAAAATGTAAACTTTCTTTATTTAAATATTTATTTTGACATTGACAAATTGGTACAATATCTTAACAAAAAAAATTTTGGCTGTGTTAAATTACTTCTAATAAATATAAGGTGATGTTGTATTAGAAATTTAACTCGTATTAATAAGCACAAAAAATAATCTAAATATGCACATATGAGCATTAACATTTCTTTGAGTAATAAAAACTTAAAACTTGGCAGCGTTTTATGTGAAGAGCCTTGAGCGATGTGCTGCGGACACAGAATAAGGATAATGTCAGTAGAGATTTAGAACGGTTAAGTGAAAATCTCGCGTCAGCCATTTTAAATTCACATAGAGGATCCGTTTAATTAGATCTCGTATGAACGTAAGGATTTGCGAAAGCCCTTTTACCGCTTATTTGTAACTTCTTTTTTCATCAAACAACGTAAAAAGTGTCCTAAAAACATAAACCTAAAGATACATGCGTCCGAGAGTTAATGAAAAATGTGAAAGTAAAAACGTACCTGGGTTAAAAATAAATATACTCTCAGCAATATTACCAGAATATATATTTTTATATTTTCATGTTGCTCGTAAATGCGAATTTGTGATCAATTAAAGTGCTTAGAGATTTAAAACAGATCCCATGTCGTTTTCGGTTTACTGCCGCAGTATTTACAAATGCTTATACTAATTATTATTGCACCAAATTTTATGCAAATATGCTTGTTTTATATTTATAAGAATCTACAAATTTAACTTCAAAACGAAAGAGAAAATCTTGTTTGTTTGCCATTCCCCGGAGTACTGTAACGCTGTAGACTTGTAGGCGAATCCAGTGGGAGGTCAACAAGTCAATGTAAGTAGCAAATACAAAGTTGGCACAATTTACTGATTTTTAATTAAGATTTTAGACGATACATGGACTTTTGATTTTCATGTCAGTGATATTCGATAACCTTTTTAAATACTTACATCGGAAGCTCTGGTTCAAATTTAAATTGTCGAAGTAAAGCGTTGGTTTAATGGGCCATTAGTCCGTCCCAAGCGTAGTTGGAACTTGATCTCAACGTTTTCAAGTTACCGAGCGACGTCGGTTAAAGCCTTTTTTATGAAAAATATAATTAATGATTGCATGACCTTTTTTTTCACGACACATTTAAATCTGTTCAAAAGAATAATAAACTGAATAATTGTAACATTTCTATTCATATGCTTCAGTACCAGAGCCATTAATCCTTTCCTGTGTTATTATAACTTTCTGAATCAAAATTTTCGGAATAAATAACGACTTCTAACCGGAAAAATCGCAAAGGCATTTAAATAAAAATGTTCCGCAAGCCATTATGATACCGAATGTTGGCGGGGAGAAACCGACAATCCCAATTTATCGTTTTAATTCCCTTCTCTGTAAAGAAAGTTGAAATACTTAAATAACTACGCCAAGAAATGTCTGGTAATTTCAAGTAAATCTCTTAATAATTGAACCATATTTTCTTCATTATTGTTGAAAATCCTAAATAAATATAATGGCAACGGTATTAAGTAAAAATAAAAACAGCCTTTCTTAAGCTAAAAATAAACATAAGGAGAGTCAACGCTGTAGTCTAATTATTGTGGAATTACGAGTAGTACCAAAGTTTTTATGAGAGACGACTGCTCTCTGACGTCGATAAATCCCACAGGAAGGCTTAAGAGAATAAGTAGATACTATATATATATATATAGGTATAATGTTAAATTAAAATTAATTACCATAGTAACTCTTTACTGTAAAGTATTTGGTTAATTGTCTGTAAGATTGATGTAAATAAGCAAGTAATCTCCGAAAGTGTCAAACTTTAAAAAAGCAATCTCAAAGTTTTTGCTTCTTTATCTAAAAAAGGAAAATCAGTTTACATCCTAAAAGTTAATCACAGTGTTCGTTGACACGGAAGTGAATTAAATAAAACTTTTATATTAGCTTCTATTGTTAAATGGTTTTACGTCAGTGTCACATGGAGTGATGTTCTGAAACCTGAAAAGCCGCTAGAGCCTCTATCTGGGGATGACAGTAACACCGCTGCATTATACTGCCCCTCTTGTTACAAATATTTATATGTGTATTTATATGCTCACGCCCCTATTCCTACCAGGGTAAACAGATGATTGCAATTGATATAAATTAATTAATAAATAGTGTTATTTTATGCGAAAAATACATATAAAAATATTATAGGCATTATTAAACATAAATTTATATAAATATTTATCCGGTCTTCAGTCTTCAAAGTATTTTCAGTGATAATCCACATGATTAATTAAACTGCGGGTTAGAGGCATAAAACGCAATTCATGTTGCCATCGCGTAAAATTGTGAAGATCCCCTTTCACTTCACAAGTTTTTCTGCTTTATAAAACAACTAATAAGGACACTAACGATATAGAGATTAAACAAAAAGAAAGTTTTGCGCAAAGTTAACTGGGATAAAGATTTTCTGACTACCATCTTTAAACTCTTAAGTAACAATTTATAAGCTACTTGAAGTTTAACAAACAAAATGGAATACATTAGAAAGAAACTAGCTTTTAATCACCAATGCCTTAAATTTACTAGAGAAGCAATGTAAAAAAATATATATGACTTTATAGTTGTAAATTCTAATTTATACATATTTATTTTATTTTTGAAATATATTATTTTAACATTTAATTAAACACAAATACGTCGTCTCAAGGAGAGCATTAATAACCGAGCAAGCATAACACCGCGGGGCTAATATATGCAGACGAATAACGTCGTTCCTGGTGTCTTCTCTGGAATATTTAATGGTTAATAATCTAAAAACTATATTAAAAACATTATAATTTTCTAGTTTCTAAAAAACAAAAGTAAAAAAGTTTACAAAAAGTGTTTCAAAACTTTTCCAGAATCTTTTATTAATCTATGTCCTATTAAAAGTCTCTAAAATACAAAACTGTAAAATTACTCTAAAAACTTTGTTTCCACTATTTATGATAAAATTTTTACAATATTTTCACCGCTATACTATTCCATAATATAATAATACTAGACTATAATAATATTATACTTGTAGAGTATGTGTTAACTAGATAGGTGATGAGTTTATGTATTATTAGTATGACAGAAAACAAAATACTAATATGTAACGGGTGCCTTCCCTAAAATTACACTGTCCCATAGCGTGTCACTCTGAAAATGTCACGCGGAACGTTCGTTATCTCTGAAGGTTGATTCTTGCAAAACGATAGAAATTCAAGCTTTATTTAGCATACACTATATATTATACAGACATAACATTTTTTATAACACACATATCAATACAATACGGCTGTTTTGAAATAAAAGCGTAAGGTCTAATTCGGACTTCAGCATCATATACATATCTCAATGTAGCCTACAATAACAAAAGTATGTTAAAGAGAGAAAATTAAGAATATTAATTATATATTTTTAGTAATGAAAAAAATGATGTTTTTGTTTATTGAAACGAAGAAGTGCTACATGATAATATTTCTACTCTTTATGTCATAGGAGCCTAGTGAGGTCGTAAATAAGTTTATTCATGTTAGTTTAAAATATAATACAAAATGTAACAATGACACGATACATATTTTTAATAATAATGTGATAAATAATGAATGAAAATCGATGTTCAGAATAAGTATTTGCAGTTGTACAGACTACACCTACATGTAACACGTGGCTTGCGCTACTGCCAGTCCGCTTACTATATCTCACACAATCCCTAACAATTTTAAATAAAAATATTATTATTTTACCTCTCTGTTTTTAGCCTTAATATACCCTGCATTTTAATATTAATATTTATCATTATTATTAATGTATGAACAAACAGCTAATTTATAGGCGCATACTTTGTATTACTTTATATTAATATGTATTTTTTATATTTAATTTCTTACAAAACAATAAAGAATTAAAACACAGTCCGTGCCTACTGTTAGCTATAAATAATAAGGGAACAAAAAAAATAATAAGATAACAATAAATGTAAAAGAAGTGAGATGATGTAGTTACGATTTGGAATTTAAAGCCCTCTGCTTTAACGAGAGGAGTGTATCCTGACAACAGCAGACATTTCCCTTATACACTAAATCCTACCTTTCAAGCGAAACGTGGTATTCTTCAATTTTAAAATTGTGATATTAATAAATATTAATTTATTATTTACTGACTTAATATTCATAGATGAATTTTGATATTATTATTTTTCTTTGACAAGTATAACAAGATGCCTCAGTGGCGAATAGCCTTTTAAATTGTCTATAGGTATACTGAAATTCCCATAGACTAAGACTGCTTCTTAAGCGGTTGTCATTTAGAGATAATACCGGGGTCTAACAGATAGATCCTTATGCAGATGCCGCAACAATGCCCTTCATTAGAATCTAAATTACACTCATAATATTCATTCATTTAGTTGACATTACGGTCTGTTATGACATTAATCCAGGAAATTAAATTTAATTATTTTAGGAAAATAAATTTATCTTTATCACATTGATGATTTTTATGCGGATGAAACTATATATCTATATACCTACGTCAAGTAATAACAAAAGTTTATGTTATGTTATTTTTTATTTTACTCATGTTCCCTTTAACTACAGTATGAGATTATAATACGAAGATTTAAATATTATGCGTGTCCATTTGTTTACAACGAAGCCATACTGGCAGCGGTTTAAGCACAAGTCTCCTTCTACTATGACTTTCAATTAAAATGTATAGAAAATAAATGCTAATGGCAATCACCTTACAAAGAATTCCTTCCGCTCTAAATTGTCATAAAATAAAGTACAGACATTAAAACCAACTTCTTTGCATTTTGTACTCTAATGAAGTTTACTACTTGTAATGATATTTACAAAACTTTACCACCCTTAGTGTAGTGATATTTTATCTAAATATTATCTACTTTATGTTTGATATATTTTCAATAACTAGAAAGAATAAAAAGTAAGCGAAGTTTGAAACATTTAAGCAACGTTTATTTATTTCAGCCACAAGTATTATAGTAGTTTTATTAGGCCATAAACAACTACCCCTCAGTTAGCAACGTGTAGAAAAGTATATTTTTTGATCAAACTACAATCGAGTTGGTAGGTAGCTCGTAAATTTTCCTGTTTTTTTTATTTTGTTTATTTTCTTTCTCGATTTTTACGCGCAGTAAAAATAGTCAGTTCCGCTTGATTGCTCAAACGAGTTAGTTGTAAAGACGGCACTAGGGTCTTAATACCTTCACCAACTTTACATTTTTTTAGGTACATAAGTTACATTCGTGCTTATAATTAACCGTCTATATCAAATTTTTTGGAAATCATAATTTGATCACAGAACAAGATGCTAAAATATTATTCATATGAATATTTGAATATTCGCACTTTATTTAATGAATCTAGTATATAAATTTAAAAAAATATATACCTAAAATTACGAGCAGCGCCATCTATCGCTGTGTCTCAGAACTACGTGTTCTTTTGCGTATTTTTTAAACTTTCTTATTGGATACAATACATAGGCAATGATTTTCATCCAATCGCTGCACGCAACGAACGCAATTGATATCAAACAGCCAATCCAAACTAGTTGCCGTGAACTGTCAGTCAGTTGTTAATCATGGCAGAATTGGAATAGTTCTTTAGTTTCTGGTTAAGTTTTTTGTGTATAATAAACGACTGTAACGTAAGTAGTACACTATTTTTACTTTAAACCATTTAATTTCAAATAAAGTGTTAGAATCCACCGTTTATGTCCTATAATAACATATATTCATTGAATCACAGTCGTTTCCAAATTGACGTCATTGATTTTAAAGCGCAAATATGTTAAATATTAACGAATTTGTATTAAACGCATGCCTTATAACTTGTTTTCCATAAAGGACACCATCGAATCCATTGAATTACATAATGTAACCAAACCAAGTTCGGTCTTACTGGATTATCTTGCCTTATCATTTCCTACCTTTGTTTGTAACTTTTTGTATGTTTTCTCAGTTTTACTGTGAATTTCGAACGAAACAACAGAAGCATATTTCATTATATTATTTTACTCCTTTCATTAAACATTTTTGTAACTTTATAATTGATCTAATTTATTAATTAGGGTTGTTGTGCATTACGAAAAATGTGTCATCATCAGTAGTGAGCACCGCCCTAATTACTTGAATAGGTTTATTTCATAACTCGCTCACACACGACTCGCTATGTATCATTTATAATGCTAGACATTATCACAGTTCTTGTCAATACTTTGATAGCATGATAAGATAGGCTTAGTGTTAGTTTCACCTGAAAGTAATAAATTATCTTTGTTTACAATATTAATATATAGTTTGAAATTGTTTTAGGTTGTAGGGTCAAGAAATGGCGACCCAAGTACAAGCCCTATATGATTTTACCGGAGAACCGGGCACAACTGAAATGTCAATTACATGTGGAGAAATATTAACACTAATTAATACAGATATTGGTGAAGGATGGTGGGAGGGCAAGAACGCTAAAGGTGAAACTGGTTTGTTTCCAGCTGCTTATGTTAAAAAAATTAGTTCAGACGATGGATCTGCTCCTGTGCTTCATCCTCCACCACCACCCCGATATGATGAAGCAACAGATGAATGGGGCAATAGTCAATACAATGCAGGTGATAGTAATTATCAAAGATCCGCTTCACACGATGATGGCTGGGATGACGATTGGGATGATGATACATACTCAGAGATAGCTACAGTCCCACAAAATAAAACATCATACAAAGAACAACCATTGGCTCCACTACCAGGAATGCCTATAGGAGAATACAGCAATCAAGGAGAAGATTCAGCATCACATGCTGGTTCACAAGTTGGAACAGTGAGAAAATCCAAATTTAGTGCATCTACAAAGTTTAGTGGAGAAAGTTATTTGCTGGGAACATTAAATGTTGAAGTACCAGAGGAGGACAAAGTTTATATAATACAAGAGGATGACGGCTTCATTTGGTCACATATTGCACAACCATACAACGTGACAGTCGCATCTCCAAAAAAAGAATCCAAATTCAAAGGCATTAAGAGTTTCATAGCATATCAATTGACTCCATCATTCAATAACATTCAAGTATCAAGAAGATACAAACATTTTGATTGGCTACATGAAAGATTACAAGAGAAATTTACTCTGATACCCATTCCTCCTTTGCCTGACAAGCAGATATCTGGTAGATACGATGAACAATTAATTGAGCGTAGAAGAGTACAACTTCAAGAATTTGTCGACTGGATGTGCAAACATCCTGTGCTCTCAAAATCTGAAGTATGGCAACATTTCCTAACATGCACAGATGAAAAGAGATGGAAAGCTGGCAAACGGCAGGCAGAGAGAGATAACTTATTAGGCTTAAATTACTGTATATCCTTAGTTGTACCTGAAAAAGCTTTGCTTCCATTAAAAGTTGACCCAATCATTGAGCAATGTCATGTATTTATTAATAGTATGGATGTTTCAGTGAAGTCTGTCACAGCCATGTGTGTTGCACAAACAAAGAGATATCAGGGACCATATAAAAGTGACTGTCAGAAAATAGGTGAAGCATTCTATAGTCTTGGTAATGCGTTAGGGCTTGATGAAGGTTCCATCGTCTCTACATCTAAACTGACTTCAGCAATAAAAATGACTGGAGGTGCTTATATAGAAATTGGTAGAATGTTTGAAGATCAACCTAAATATGATTGGGAACCACTTGGTGATAAATTTCATTTATACAAAGGTATAGTGAATGGTTTTCCGGATGCATTAAGCAATCACAAAGGCGCTATTCAGAAAAAGAAAGATTGTGAGAGAATGACAAGTGAACACAAAATGGAAATAAATCAATTTAATGAAGTATGTCGACGGACAGATGTAATATCATATGCTCTACTTGCCGAAATCAATCATTTTAAGTCTGAGAGAACAATCGATCTCAAGGCGACCATGCAGAAATTCTTGAAACAACAAATCCAATTTTATAAGAAAGTAGTTGAAAAATTAGAAGTTACATTACAGCATTACGAAGAATAAGTCTGATATGGAAGTGTTTGACTAATAAATATTATGGGTATCTAATATTAAAAGTCATCATGAATACTTTTTTATAAGATTAATTTTATAATAATGTGATGCAAGCAGGACTGAATGTATTAATTATATCCACAATGAGTTTAGTAGTAATGTAAATATTTACTTTAAATATCTATTTTATATCTTTTTACAGTTATTTTTATTGAATTATACACAAAATTAATTTATATTTTGAGACATTCTGTCATGCCTTTTAAAATGTAAGTGTTTTATTCCATTTAGTGATAAAATCTTTGTTTATTATTTAGGATTTCCTTGTTATTATTTGTATTCCTTTTTCTTTTGGTAAAAATATTTAATTTTATTTAATCATCAATCGATTTATGCATTTATTCAATGTAAATATTCGGATATAATTATCTAATGTATTTTATTTTACAAAAATAATGCAAATAAATCTGTACTTTAACATTTTCTAAATGTATTTTTAATGGTGAACCCTCTTTTTCCTCATGATGCTTTAATTTCATTCATCTATCCAAGGTGGGATAAGTAGTTCTTAAATATCACAACTGAAATGTAAGGGAATATGTAAGAAAAACTAAGTATTGGATCGGTAGGGATGGCCTAGATCTATGACTCATGGCGTTAACTGATAAAATGACTCATATATAGTACTTATTTATTATTCAACTCTATCTTGTCTCTATATATAGTACGTGTCTTAAAATACAAATTTTTGAACATGAGTAATGTCACTAACTTAACTATTGGCAAATTATCTAGGTTGAAGTTGGCAACTGGATTTATTAACTATTTTGTTTCAATTCTAAAATTAAATAAAGTTATATTCCATTTTTGACAAATAAGTTTTTACGTGTCGGTTGCCCTTCAAACCACCACTGCTACTTTATACCTTTACGATTTTCGCAATAGTTCATGCAATTCCTTCGAAGTTTAATCTACATTATTTACGTTTAAAAGAATAGTATAATATAAACTTTTGTTTTCACTTAGAAATCATTACGTAAATAATAAAATAACTACGACAATATTAAATCAATAAAGTCTAATTATACGTAATGAATCAATTGTTCCAGTTAAATTCATTTAGGTATATATGTAGGTAACTCAAATAAAAGAAAATGTAAACAATTATTTAACTTATCTACCTATTTTTAAAACTACCAAATACATACTTAAATTATGCTCGTGTATTTGTTCAGTTGTAGTTACAATGATAAGAATTAATCTCTTTTTATTAAACTAAAATATTTTATTTTGAATCTCGCGGTATAACTAGATATTCTATAGGGAATAATTATTTTCGCGATTTTTTTTCTTGTGATGATAAAACAAAACTAAAAATGAAGATACAGCATGAAATTTAATTTTATTTGAAGTAATTGTGAAAAAAATAACAAAAAAAGAACTTTAAGAAGAAAGGCGAACTTAATACCTTTTATCAGAATATATAGGCTTTAGCACTTGCACTAAATCAAATCTATATTTATATATCTAAAAAAATATTTTTTGTTACTTTCAGGTCCTAATGTAGCCCTGTGACCCTAGTCAAAACGAAAGGTAAACTTACACAAATTCTATAAACCGGCATGTAAATAGAACGCATCAAAATGGTAGAAGAAAAGAAGGAGGGTGGAGCGTTATTGTCTAAGAAGCAAAAGATGAAACCTAGAAAGTCAAGAGATGCTGATTGCTGCAGCGTTAACTTTCTCAAGTGTGTTCTTCATATCTTCAATGTTGTCTTCTTGGTGAGTAAGCCACACACATAAACATAACTTTTGTTTCGCTTGCTAAAGTTTAATTTCAATAGTTCTTGATGTGTTGAGTTTTTAGATTTTATTTCGCCTGAAGTCTGGGGTAAGCAAATATTAGTTGAAAAAAAATAATTAACAATTATCATTATAACTATTTAGCATTATAGTTCATTATTTATTACTTCCTATGAACAAAAAATTAAAACGAGTTATTTTAATCATTTACTTTTTATTTTTATTTATTCACACACGTTCACGAGTAAATGGACCTTAAATTAATACCAATAACCAGATTACCATCATAAGTCGAGTAGTAATGTTTTTTCTGATCTTAATTACTCAAGGCAAAGTGTTTATTGCCTATGCAGCGTAGATTTTACTTTTAATTTTTGATTACTTAAATAAGGCAGTAGAGCTTAGTAGGGAAACACAGATTTAGGAAAAGAGCTCTTGATTGACAATTTATTTACTATTTTTGTTGTTTGAGCTCAAGTAGTTAACTTGATTTTTTTCTGTAGTTTGCAGGCCTCGGTGTATTAGCAGTAGGTTCTTGGACTGTGGTTGCTAAGCACCGATATGTAGCTCTATTGCCAACACCGACCTATCCAGCAATAGCTTATCTTCTCATATTTGGTGGAGCCCTAGGAGTTCCTATGTGTGCCCTCGGCTGCTGCGGACTTAAGACTGAAAATAGGACTAGTCTCCTTTGTGTATGTTTTCAAATTTATTAAGGGTAACAGAATTAAACTTTAATCTTAGTTTAATTATTAAACTTTTATTGACCAGATTTCTAAATGTGCGAGCGTGTCATTCGAACAATTAAATTATAGGCGAATCAATTAATAAGGTTTTTATATTAAATAAATATTTATTAAAAATTTCAGTACACATATTTCCTTCTCCTATCATTTATTTTGGAGGCCGGAGCTGGTGGCTTGGCTTATTACTACGAGGTTGCTGTAGAGTCTGAACTAAATGCCGAACTTAACAATACATTTCTACAAAACTATGCTTTGGATACCAAGATTACTGATGCTGTTGACCGCATGCAAGCTGAGGTGAATTTTTGTTTTATTTTGCAAATGTTCTTCTTTTTATTTTTATTTGAACTTGTAAGCTCCTCATTCGCCATTGATCAAAAGCTAAATATTTATTTCTAATAGAAATTTAGATCATAAAAACTAAACATACACACTTAAAATTCCATTGTCAATTAGTAGTAACCTTCTGGACCAAACACTTTGTTGTGTTCTGATATCTTCTAAAATGACATTTAATTTATGTAAAATTCTTAGCAGAGTTTTAAATATACACTTTAAAAAATGTAATTAATCCGTCTTAAACGCCTGAATTTATCATTAACGCAATAACCGTTACAGTTTAAATGTTGTGGTGCGAAAAAGTTTGAAGACTGGAGACGAAGTACGTGGCATGAATATGATCCAAGAATGTTAGTGCCTGATTCTTGTTGCAAGACAATAACAACTCGATGTGGAGTTAGAGATCATCCTTCAAATATTTATTACAATGTAAGTTGCGCTGTGTTCTTACAAGCAATTTTTGTTTCCTATAATTAAAAATTGCATATCTATGAATAATAACAATATAAATGATTGGGAAAAACAGCTCGTTACATACGCTCGTGAGACGCTTTGCAAGATTTAAAGATTAAAAGCAAATGAAATTTAAAATTTAGACATATATCTTCATTTATATCTTTTCAGGGCTGCATCCGTCAGTTCACGAACCACATACGAGATCACCTAATCATTCTAGCCGCAGTTGGAGTTGGAATGTCTGTCATTCCTATCTTTGGGTTTCTTTTCTCTTGTTGCCTCTATGTCAAAATAAAACATGTAATTGACTGACCCCGGCCTAACCCTGTCCCTAAGACGAATACGAGGAAAGTTTTCGATAAAACGCCATCTTCGAATTTGACTAAAGGACAGACGATAAGGACTTCTCAAAGAAGTAGAACTTTAAATAAGTCTATAGATTCTTTACATAGTAATCGAAGAAGTTTGAAAAGGGCACCTTGTCCTTTACATCCAAGTGGCGAAAAAAGCCTGCCTATATCCACGATTAGTGATAACGTTAGCATATAGCACATGTTCACGAATTTCTCTTTAATACCAAAAATACGGTTAGAGTTTATTACTAGTTATAATCTAGGTAAATGGGTATTTATTAATATTTTTTAGTTTTAAAAAAATAACGATCTGTTTGGACCCAACAATTAGCGAAACCTGCTGAATACACACTAACGTGTGGTAGTCCTTAGTATTTAATTAAATTTAGATTTTCGTAATCGCACATTTAATCATTGTTAATGCCTATGGGAATTGATTTGATAATCATAATAACGCTATTTAGATCTAAAGCATGTTATGTCTTTAAAAAATCAATATAAATATTAATATTATTTTATAAATCCATAACTATGTATCAATCTAAAAGGACCCAAAAAGTTATTCAGCAAATTTTTAAAATTATTGCGATGTAGAAACACTTTTAACGCTTGCAAAAAGTTAAATAAAAGAACTCATTTTAGGATATGGTGCTATTATTTAAAACTAAAACAACTAAATTAATCAAATGATATTAATGACAAAATTTTATAAGAATAATAATTTTTTTTTTTGTTTTTTACAACTAACCAAAGATTAGATTATTAGTATGTGTGGTGTGCAATTGTGTGTATGTAAGTTTCTGAAGTCAATGCTTAATGTAAATAAATATGAAAATACGTAGAAGTGTTCGATGGTGGAAATTGAGTTAAAAATACCGGAAATATCAAACTAAGTAAGTGTAAGTGACAACACCTATACTACGAGACTTATTTGTTTTAGAGTGGTGAGTAAACCAAATTATATGCTCCAATGGAAACAAATATTTTAAAATAAGAATGTAATTAAAAATTTGACAAAAAGAATTAATAATAAAAATATTTCCTGTTTCGCTCCTCGCGTAGTGATAACCTTATTCCTGGTATATTTAATTCAATTCTAATAGGTAATTTTAAAATAACCCTATTATGTACTGTGCGAAATGATAAATTTAGGAATTGTACGATACACTATTGAATTTAAAACTATCTATTTATTATAATTAATTCTAATTATCGTGTTCTATGAACTCGAGCTGCAAACTCAAATGTGCCTTAATCGTGTTTCTTAGAAATTGTTATATTTAATTAGAACTTAATTATCGTTTAGCATAATGTATTTTATTTATTGTTTGTTATTTATTTGTAACGGTTACCAACATATCAATGCCATAATACAAATAAACGCCTTCATTTATCTCAGTTACGGTTCAATCTATAAAAAAGCATCTGAGATTAAAGTTGGTGTCGATTGTATTGTGTAGATATAAAGAGTCGTTTTCACGGGAGTTTTTCTAGACAAAAACCCCTCTTCAAATGTCAAAAATATTATTATGTGAAGTTTTTGTAGTTCAGCGCGTTACTGATAATTTCGCATTCGATTCGTTCCAAAAAAAAACAACAAAACTTGGTATTTAAGAAGCAATAAGTTAGAAGAATAAGTCAACAAACTAACCTATAAATTATTCGTAATAATGCCGTAGAATTATTTTTCGAATGACACTGTAAAACGCTCGTGAAAACGTGGTCTAAAAGCTGTAGATGATAACAAAATACTTCAATAGAGTATTAACAATTAATTTATAACTAAAGTTTACTTAAATACGGGTTATTTATCACTAACGATTATTATAACGAATATAATAGCTAAGTCTATACATGTAGTTTTATTTTAATATGCTTCGTTTTTAGAGTAACTTTATCACTTGAAAAATCTGCAATTTTTCGCCAAAATAGAACTAAATGGCTAAGTATCATCAAGGTTTGCCACAAGGAAAATCAACGATCGTGACTTCAAATCACGATGCGATGACTCAAATTATAAACTTATGAATTCAAGAACGGACAAATAGCTGTTTAAGTGTTGTTTAAGTACATCAATCGATAAAAAGTGTTAAACGCCAAATTCATATTGAATACCTACGTATTATTTTATAAAGCTCTTTTTTATAGTTTATTATTAGAAAATAGTCGTAAACATTTATGATTCCTACTGGTTTCATTTATAAAAATTGTTATACTATGAATTAAAATTTAGCTCTCACAAAATAACTTCCGTTCCTATGCTATCTCCATAATTTGCCGCGCCGCAGTTTCAAGGTCAATTAAAACTATTTATGCTAGGTTTTACGACTGCAGAAAAAGTCTTATTTCACATTTTTGTGTGGCACGATAGTGAACCGTGATTTTTTCTGAAATATAATACTATATTTTAGAGATATTTGTTTTTAATTTTTATTTAAATTAAAATTTATTTAAATTTTGGAGTCAAACTATACCGTACGAGTTAAAATTCATAATTTAAATTAATTGTAGGTAATCTTTGGTAATTTATCTCACTATTAAACTCATAATGTTTTAAAATACTTCATTATTACCTACAATAATAAAGAACAATGAATTACAAAATACACGGATATCCATTTTCTCTGAATCTTATTTGAATTAAAACAACAAGGCACAAAGGCAATTATTATTAATTAATTTTGTCAGATGTTACAAAATAATTAACCCGGATGTACAATGCAATTTCAATTAATCACTATATAGGAGACAGCTACAACAGGAACATAGTAGGTACTTCAGACAACTTTGTTAGCAGTCTACCTGGATGGTTCTTATTCGTTACTTCAAGCTATATCAGCTTAACCCTATCCTTATACCCGGGGACTTCCAATCTGAAGTCTTAGAGCCGATTTTAATAACATCGAAAAACGCCATTATTGCCAAAAATAATTTCTACGAACCGTTGTTGATTCTGTGCGTCACCAATTAGTTCGCATTTTATTCACTTTATACAAAATCGCTTTTGGCTTTTATGCAATAGTTGTGTTTTAATATTAAAATGTAATTAGGAACCACATTACCACACATATAAAATGCCTAAACTTCAATCAGTTTCGTGATAAAATAATATAAGCTTGACTTTAACTAATATAACTTTTTTTTTATTACCAAAATTTTATTACTTGATGCATTTATAATGTATTTAATTAGAAACGTGCTACTACCAGTAAGATAACGTTATCATTATGATTTCATATAAAGAGAGGTTTATTATTAAATGATAAAATATATAAACATGTTTATTACACGGGTCATTTTAAATCACCAATCAAGCTCGTTTAATAGAACTGGTTTCCATTAACAAAGAGCCGAGGATTACCCACAACTTAATTTAGTGCAAAGTCAGTCGAGTATACGAACATCTGAAACGTGTTGGCTAAAAATAAATACGATGAAGTTTGCCGTATATGTTATAGTGATATGTTCCGTGTTAATTCGTTCTAACTGTCATTTAAGTAAAATACAAGATGCAATTCTTAATACTAGAACTCGGGTTCATGGTGGAGTACACAAACTCGCATCTGTATTAACCGGTGGCTTAACAAATAGTTTTCAATTCGGATTCGGAGCTCAAGTTGGCGTTAATCATGACATAAACACACAAGATACAATTGAGGTACAAGTTAATGACCAGTACCAAGAACCTGGACCACATGAAAATTATAGGCCACCCAGTGGGCCCCCATACGGTCATGCTTATGGACATGGTCATGGTCACGGATATGGTCAAGGAAATAGCAACGGGAATGGCTTCGAGAATGGTCATGGCAATGGATACGGCAACAATCAAGGTAACGGTTACGGACATGGTTATGGAAATGGTCACCATCATGGCAATCCTCATAATGATAATAACCGCGATCCAACTCTAAATAATAATTATAGCCCCGAGCAAAATGCCATGCCCCACAACATTCCATCACATACACCAGAATATAATTCGAATCAGCCGAACCCTCAAAATGACTACAATGAACAACCTTCTAGGTCAGACAATGATTACAAACCGTCTCAACCAAATCAAAATAATTATAATATGCCAACTGTTAATCCCCCGAAAGAAAATCCACACCATACAAACGAGCAGGACATTATTCAACCAAAACCCAACAACAATGGTGATACTATAAATAGTGGAACAGACTGTGAGCTACCACCTATTAAAGAGACAACGAAAAAACCCAACGAAGATGATGAACCTTTATTTGTACCTCTACAAAAGGATGACAAAGACCCAAAACGCGAGACAGAGACCGAAAAGGATGATGAAGAATTTAGTATTGATATTAGGCTAAAAGATGAATAGGTAATAAATATTATTATTCGATAGATTTATTAAATATATAACGAAAATAATGAATAAAAAATATAAATTGAAAATAGTTTTAATTGAACAAAATAAATACAAAAAAAATCAAAGGAGGATTCATCATCTTCCGTTCTTCTGTGCAGTCGTGGTCGGTGTGGTAAATAAGCCCAATAATTACTAGTAGTATTGTATTTCTATTATACTATTATATTTAACTCAATTCAGCACAAGAAAATTATCTACATTGTTAAGGCTAAGATTTTTATAACCTAATATCATTGACGTCATAATAATTAATTATAACAAGTCTACAATTGAATATGTATATAACAATGTGGACTGTCTTAATGGTTTTTCCCGAGTATGTACTCTTATGAGACCTTCGAGTTACATAAAAAGTTGATATTTAACAATTATGCATGGTATTATTATTATGACGTAGATGTGTCTGTCTCTTAGTCATTAATATATACTAACGTGAGAATAAAACAATTAATAATATGGTACCGTCTAAGTTATTAATGTATAAGTTGGAATACTATAATACTGTATATGGGCGTAAAGCATGAAATTATAAAATTATTATTTTTAAGTTCAAGGTACAAAGATCGCCTTAACAAGTTGTCCGAGGCTGACAAGCCGGCGCGCAATATCTGGTCTTTTATTTTACGTTGAGCTGTTTACTAACAAACATCTATTTAAACTGTGTTATTATATTTTAAATATCTGAAGTTAAACATATGTTAGTGAGTTAAGTGATACTCTTGTGATGTATGGGATAATTGCATTTATGTTTGTGTTATTCACACAAGGAAAAACAGAGAATCTGAGTCAGAACCAAGTTGTGTACATTTCCAGAGTTATTATTACTTCAAATGTTAAACCAAAGGAATTAGTTGAGAGACAAAGTGTAGAGACTCCGGTCCGTTTGTCAGATATTAGTCCTACATTAGATTATATAAGAAGAAATGACAACCAGAACATCGGCAACATTAAAGTGCAGTCAGTTGTGAACGCACCAATTCAAGGATTTTTCCTCTCTCGGAATCAAAATACAGCGAAAGTTCAAGAAGCAGATCAAATGGACCGTTCGAATTATGCACCAAAAAACACTTTATATAAAATTAACAATACTGGTGCTGTCAATCGTAATGACAACATAAACTCTGAAGATTATTTTAAAAAAGGAGATGAAAGAAAAGTACAAAATGACAATGCTACAACATTAGCAACTTTAAACTCTATCGGTGAAACAACTAATAAAAATGATACAACCACAGAAGTTTCATTAGACGAAAGAGCTTCTTTCGACGGAGACAAATGTCCTACTGGTCATGTGCGAGTGAATGGAAAATGTGTTCCACAAGAATAGGCCGTGAATAAATTAGCAGTATCAATTATTGTAATTAGATTGATTAGATTTTTTAAAAAAGGGGGTTGAAATAATATGACAACAAACTTTATTGAGGATACGTGATTACGCTGAAGATCGACAGGCATTTAACTATTTTGATCGTTATAATCAAGCAATAAAATTAAAATCCGCGTATTCTCAATCGACTTTATTTTTGTATTATTTAGACTCTAACCCTTGGGTTTGGAATACCGCATTTGTAAGCTAGATATGTGGACATCCACTATAAAACAGTTCATAAAGATCCAATTATTATAATAACAAATGCAATAGAAGTTGAATAACTAATTGTATAAAAATAGAAGTTATGACGTAACAGATTATGTTAATTTAAAAATAGATTTAAAGTAAACCACTGTGAAGGTCAATTTAAGTTTTTGTGTGGTGAAGACATATAAAATAATAAACGCTCTTTTATTAATCTTTAAAAAAATATATACAAAAAAAGAACGTTACATTTTTGTTGTCTTTTTCTTTTTTATTTGAACTCATACATTATACATTAGTCATTATTAAAAGTAAATAAAAATTAGACAATTGAAACATAGTGCAGTCACAACATTTGAGTCGAGTCAAACATAGTTTCACTAAACATTTAATTACTAAGAAAAATTCTCCACAAATTCAAAGAAAGGTAGCCTTCATGAAAACATCGACGTAAATATCAATAAGAAATTAGATTTAAAAAACAGGGTCAAACTTACCTAACCAAGATATAATAGTAATAATTGTTTCATGAAGTAAAACTGTCGAAATTAGGCATATTCAGCAGTGTCTTTTAATATACCCAAAATCACAAAATTATAAACATTGTTTAGCGTTAATTTATTTAATATATTTTAAATATTGGTTTAAGCTGTCAAAGTGATATTTATTTTATACAGCATATGTTACGTTGACAACTCAAAATTTAATTCAATATTTTAAGTAACATTAATCCTTGTGAATCTATTTAGTTTGTTGTTCAAAATAATTTTTAAGTCTTATATTTGACAATCAGAATTAATACTTCTGCTAAAAATATGCTTCGTAACATTTTAGAGTCTTACCATTAGGTACTTAGTGCTAGCAAGTCAATTAATATATTTAACAGAAATTCGTTTCTATGAAACAGCATGTTCGGATCCTTCTCCAACGTAGAAACAACTAGTTATGTTTTAGTTTTATTACAAGTACTTCAATGTTAGTTATGCATGGGATATTTATCAACATTGTTAAGGCTAAATGTATTATTGATTGTAATATTATACTACGTACAATATAACGAATATTTATAAGATACGTAGACAATTTTATACCTATATTATATACATATTATAACGTCCAGTTTGTTCTTACGTTCATTTAGTGCTAGTTTACTATACAATAAAATTAATACCGAACATAATTAGAATTTTTTACAATCAACAAGTATCACCTTAACATTCTGTCACAGAGTGGCTTTTATATATATTGCCATTATCTTTTATTACATTTTTCACATCCAGTAGTTTTAGTGTAATTCTATTCAAACTTTAAAATATATTTTTTTATTCAAATCAATATTATGTATGGGATAATTGCAATTATATTTATGATATTCTCACAAGACAAAACGCAGGATATGAGTCTGGAAGAATTTATGGACGTTTCCAGTTTTATTACTTCAGATGCTCTATTCATAGATTACCGGAACTTACAAGAAATGGAATGTCCTATAGGTTCCATTAAAATCAATAATAAGTGTGTCCCACAATATGCATTAGAACAACGGGCAATATTTGAAAACAGGTGTCCTGTAGGTTCCATTAAAATCAATAATAAGTGTGTCCCACAATATGCATTAGAACAACGGGCAATATTTGAAAACAAGTGTCCTGTAGGTTCCATTAAAATCAATAATAAGTGTGTCCCACAATATGCATTAGAACAACGGGCAATATTTGAAAACAAGTGTCCTGTAGGTTCCATTAAAATCAATAATAAGTGTGTCCCACAATATGCATTAGAACAACGGGCAATATTTGAAAACAGGTGTCCTGTAGGTTCCATTAAAATCAATAATAAGTGTGTCCCACAATATGCATTAGAACAACGGGCAATATTTGAAAACAAGTGTCCTGTAGGTTCCATTAAAATCAATAATAAGTGTGTCCCACAATATGCATTAGAACAACGGGCAATATTTGAAAACAAGTGTCCTGTAGGTTACATTAAAATCAATAATAAGTGTGTCCCACAATATGCATTAGAACAACGGGCAATATTTGAAAACAAGTGTCCTGTAGGTTCCATTAAAATCAATAATAAGTGTGTCCCACAATATGCATTAGAACAACGGGCAATATTTGAAAACAAGTGTCCTGTAGGTTCCATTAAAATCAATAATAAGTGTGTCCCACAATATGCATTAGAACAACGGGCAATATTTGAAAACAAGTGTCCTGTAGGTTCCATTAAAATCAATAATAAGTGTGTCCCACAATATGCATTAGAACAACGTTCAGTGCTTGGAGTTAACAAGTGTCCATTAGGTTACATTAAAATCAATAATAGATGTTTTCCACAACCACAATAAAATACACTAGGGATGGTATTATCAATAAAAAATTTTTAGCATAAATTATTGTATTTGTTTTATTATTTTCCATTCTAAAGATTTATATTCCCAAGTCCGATTTGTTGTTTATTTTTTACAGTATTTATTAATTATGCTATCGTTATGGGAGTAGAAATTGGTCTCGATTTATTTTTCATGAAATGGTGAAATATTCTCCAATTTATATAGAGAATCTTCATCGTAACTTTAAATTTTAAACAAATGTGGATTTTATTTAAAATGATGAATTAATTAATGTAAACCATTTTCTATTCATATTCTATCTTATTGAATCAAGCTGAAAACTTTACTCAGTATGCCTAGTCGTGTAGTATTCTACTATATTGTATATTTTAAACTGAAGATTGCACTTTTCAATGATATGTCAGGTCTGAAGTCGAAGTAGACATTGCTGGTTATATAATTCATTACTGATAAAATAATCAAGAACTTCAAAGAATGGCTACACTACATGGTCTAGTAAAGACTTTAAAATGTTCCAGTTTTTTTATTCTTTTACAATAGACACGCCATTTTTCAACAGTCGTGGTAAGAGACAGCGCCAGAACTCAGGAAGATGAGGTTCCGCATATTGCGAATGCTGATATTTGTAAAGAGTTTGTTGTACCCAGGCGTCTTTCCACTTTCATGCTTTTAATTGGCTATGCAATTTGCTTAAATAAAAATTTAGTAACCGTGAATAAACTCTTATCAATATCAATTATTGTATTCTATTATCATTTTGTACAACAATTTTGTTTACAAACAGGCTCTTTTTACAATACCCATGAATAATATTTTATCAGTAACAGTTATTGTATTTTGATTATTATTATTTTTTACAGAAAGCCTGTTTACAAACATGTTTTTTCACAGTAACCATGAATAAATTGTCATCTATATGCATTGTATTTTTACAATTATTGATTCGATTCGAACATTCTTTATAATTATTATCCACTACCTGTGCATTTTAAAGACACCACAATAAACCCGTTTGTTCTATGATCATTTCAAAATGGACAATTTAATAAATGTTTATTCAGTAAAAGTATGGCTAAAAATATATTATTTGGTCGCTCAATGACTATAGTATAATATAGGCATACTAATCATAGTTACCCCAGTATGCCGTTCCCAACTTTTAAGTTAGTTATAATTTATTGCTCTTGACTCGGGGCAAAAGAGGTGATGGATTCACTACCAATCTATCTTCTAGTGACTAGATTCCAATCTTCTCTGAAAGCAGAGTGTGAGAAGAAGACTCTACCGTGCTTTTTTTTATACACGCCTGAGCACCTTGGAACCATCCATCTATCATCCGACGGACGCACCAGATGGAAGTCTATTAACTGCAATAATTTCCTAACTAAACATTCGATTTAATGAAACCTAGCTTTATACAATTGATCGTTAAAAGTGTAATTAAATAATTCAGACCCTATGCGGCATCCGCAATATGTTTCGAAAATAGACTAAAACAAAGTATAATTAAGATTAGTAATCAGTTTATGAACCGCGCTCTAGCTAACATCAGAGTGCAGTTGTCGCGAAATGCGAGATATTAATTTACTTTTACATATGGCAACACGGAGAAATAAGATTTTTTACTGGTAAGAAGGGTTATAAAAAAGAGATAGGTTTTATTGTGACGTAAAAAGGAGGAGTTGTGCTGACACTATTGGTTTGGATTAAATGAGATTAAATTGGTAAAATATGAGAGTAATTTGTGAGTATATGCTACGTAGTATTGTAGTTGGAGAAATAGTAAGTATAACAACTTATTATTGTGTAGAAACCATAGAATAATAATGAGATATTATTCTAAGAGGAATAAGTTGTAGTAGCTTTGCACCCATAAAAGGGTCAGAGCAAAATAAGAGAGATATATGGAGGCAGATTGAGAATGGTTGTAAGGGGAGAGGATGGAGACCATCTTGAGGTAGAAAATCCTCGTATTAGTATAGAGAGAGAATGCCCAGGTAAATAGAATTCTGGAATCGAGAGAGCGATTTCACGACAACAGTCTACTAGTAGGTAACATGCCGGAATACTATGGAAAACATATCAGTCCAAAACGGCCCAAGTACCTCGTAATTTTGTTATTGTTATACACTATTATATTTATTACAATAAATTATCAACATTGTTAAGGCAATAAATTTTATCTAACTGAATAAAAATGTGATATTATTGGCTTCACGTATATGAATGAACGTATGAGGGTACAACTTAAATTATTATTTTTTACTCTTTTTTGCTACTATCGTTGATGTTCGTATGTATTGTAGGTACGTGTTTCTGAAAAGCTGTTTTTGTTTATATTGCTTATTATTTGTAATTATATTCTAGTTTTTATATTCGTCGACTATATAAGGAAAATAAAATAATAATAATTATCTTTATTCAATTATTAGTGATATTTTTTATATAGAAGCAAATATCGCCTTAACAATTTGTCCCGGGTTAGCGATTTTCGTATAAATAGTGCCAATTCTGATTTTTTATTAGTGCGTTCCAGAAGAATAAACCCCAAATATGACAGCACAAAAAAGGCCTAAACATATTATATTTTATAAAATTAAATTATAATTTATATTTACATATCGCTATAAAGATTGTGATATAACTTTATGAATATATTCATATTAATTAATTTATTTATATTAGGTTTTGTCCAGAGTTGCTACTAAAAATTTGATTGTCACTTGTTAGTCTATTGGTTGAAGTCTGTGCCCGTTATTGCAATGTGTTTATAGTCTGTGAATAAATTGAAGTTATGGCCGAATCGCAAGCAGCATTTTCGCGCCGGTGATAACTGACGGTTGACATCGATAGCCCGTTGTCGTTAAAATCAATAGTTAATTTCCTTTATTATATGTATAAATTATCAGCCCTTTTTTATCTAACTGGAGTCTGAAATGGCTCAAGCGGAAGAAGCTATGGAAGTTGTAGACGTGGGCGAGAATGAGAATGAGAACTCTGTAAGTGGAAAATGGAAGCCACGCTTCGTAGTTATCTGTACTTCCTACTCCTACTTACGCACGTGAACATACATAAACGTAATTTCAGAATGGGTCATCTAGCGAAACAACGTCGTCTAGAGGCAAAGAAGGTGATTTCGAGAGTAAAATTGAGACAGATCGTTCCAAAAGATTTGACTTTCTCTTAAAACAAACTGAGATTTTCTCACATTTTATGTCCAATACTCCAAAAGCTGGCACTAGTCCTCCAAAGGCAAAGCCAGGCAGACCAAAGAAGGTGAAAGAGGCTGAGTCTAAGGAAGCAGTTGAGTGAGTAGTTGCACATTAATGTTATGTTTTAGCTTCGATAATGAAAAACTTATCACAGTTTGGTTTAGGTTGTTGATGTTGAGTTGTGAGAAATGTAAATATAGCACAAACAAATATCCACTCTTACCTACGATGTAAACAATCTTTCTTTTAAATAGTCACCGTCATCGCAAAACAGAGCAAGAGGAAGATGAGGAGCTGCTGGCAGAGACTAACCTTAAACAAAAAGCAATTTTCCGATTTGAATCATCTCCGCATTACATTAAGGGTGGTGAAATGAGAGATTATCAAGTAAGAGGTCTTAATTGGATGATATCATTGTATGAAAATGGTATTAATGGCATCTTGGCAGACGAGATGGGCCTTGGAAAGACCCTTCAGACTATATCCCTTCTCGGCTATATGAAAAATTTTAAGTAAGTTTGCACTTTATGTAAGACATTTAAAGTTATAACATAAATATTGGACTCTTTTGATATTTATCATTATATTGTATTATTAACCCCAATAACATCTATTTGTTCTTTTAATATAGTTTCTTAATATTCATAACACTAGATATTTTTAAAAATAATATGTCTCAAAAATATGGTGAATGAATGTTTATAGCAGCAACTGTTTACACTACATTGATATACAGCATCAAGTAGCTTGATCCTCTGATAGTAACAAATTGGGGCCTGTCATTCAACTTCCAGAGCTCAGAGAATAAGGCCGTTTGTCATGTTTGTTGGCATTATGCCTCAATGTGTAAACATTAATTTTTATAGAACTTTAAGAAGCTTGTGAAATTTTGAAAGGAGTGTATGGCATTAATGCAATTGTAATTATACAGGACAGGTATCTAACTCGAATAATTAAATTGATATCAATAACAAACACCATGTTTATTTTACATTTTTACGAAAGTAATAAATAGAACATACAGATATAAAATAAGCAAACTTACACATTGTGATGGCTGAAGGCAAATGGAATAAGTGATTAAAAATCATTTACCTTTTCAGAAATGTACCAGGACCTCATATTGTTATTGTACCTAAATCTACACTCACTAATTGGATGAATGAATTTAAAAAATGGTGTCCATCTTTGAAAGCCGTCTGCCTTATAGGAGATCAAGAAACTAGGGTAAGCATATTCTGAAACATATATCTAAGCCCTAGTTATCAGTTCAAATCCTAGTCTTCTAATGTTGCCAATTTTGATATAAACCTGTAACTATGGATGTTCTTTTTTTGTCACACTGTCATCGGGTATATGCTACTGTGATATTTCAAAGCCAAGTTACTTACAAAATTTTAAGATTTTATGATGAGTTTGCTTTTACTATAATCTAGAGCAGTGATTCTCAACCACTGTGCCGCAGCACTTTTGTGTGCCACAAAATTCCAAAAGTAAGCCATCAAATTATAGATATATAATAATGTTAATATTATTAAATAATATTAATTAAAAATTTTAAAGCTTATCTTTTTCTTTGTGTGCTGCCAAATTTTGAAATCGTTAAAAGTGTGCCGCAACAAAATAAAAGGTTGAGGATCACTGATCTAGAGGTATCAGATTTAACGATTTAGTATATATTTAATCAAACTTATTTATATATTTTAAGCAATTTAACACATTAACCCTTTGCACTCGTGCATATGTTCTTTTGTGGTTACGCTTACTTGGACTATTATTTTATCTACTTATCTATTTACTCTGATCTTTTATATGGGATTTTTTTAATAATATGCTGGAATTGCGTAATATATACGCTTAATGTAAAACAAAATAAAAATAAAAAAGGTTAAATGTATTGTGGCTATTATACGGCGGCATGCGAGCGCAAGGGTAACTTTGTTTGTAAAAATTACAAACTCTGTGAGGTCGCAGTCCATGGTTAAAGGTTAAGAAACTAAAATTGTTAAAGAGAATATAGAAATTCATTATATATTATTTTATAAAAGGAGTGAATCTGGTTAATTGGGATAGTGTACCCCTCATTTCATTCATCCCCTCAAGTCGCTGTACTGAAATTTTCCTTAAACTTCTTTTAAATGCATAATTTATATTTTTCAGAATACATTTATTAGAGATACTCTAATGCCTGGAAACTGGGATGTGTGTATCACTTCCTATGAGATGATAATTCGTGAAAGATCAGTCTTTAAAAAGTTCAATTGGCGTTACATGGTTATTGATGAAGCTCACCGTATTAAGAATGAAAAATCCAAACTTTCCGAGTTTCTCCGTGAATTTAAGAGCATGAACAGATTGTTGCTTACTGGTACACCACTACAGAATAATTTACATGAGTTGTGGGCGTTGCTCAATTTCTTGTTGCCTGACGTCTTTAATAGCTCTGATGTAAGTTATTTTAAAGTATTTTACTTTGATCATAGATTAGTGATGTTACTCAATTTTAGTCTGGAAATTGTATTAGCAGAAAGCATTATAGTTAACGGGTCATTGATTAGCAGTATTATTCCATAAATTCAATATACAGACAGGACTGTAGAATTCCTGTTCAGTATCCTTTTTCGTAAAATTAGTTTATATGCATTCATACAATAATTGCTTTTCAAGACTTAGCGAATTGTTGAATGACATTTTTTCTGAATTATTTTATTTTATAAAGGACTTCGATTCATGGTTCAACACGAATGCGGCTCTGGGTGACAATCAATTAGTATCACGTTTGCATGCGGTACTTAGGCCCTTCTTGCTTCGGCGTCTCAAATCTGAAGTGGAGAAAAAATTGAAGCCAAAGAAAGAGGTCAAAGTGTATGTTGGGCTCAGTAAGATGCAGAGAGATTGGTACACAAAAGTACTTATGAAGGATATTGATATAGGTGTGTATTGTTTTTATATCATAAATAAATCGTAACAATCGTCAAATGACCTAATTGTGTTTCGGGTTCGAGAAATTATTAATAATTATACTTATTAACAATTATAGTAAATGGAGCTGGCAAAGTAGAGAAGATGCGTTTACAGAATATTCTAATGCAGTTGCGTAAATGTTGCAATCACCCCTATTTATTTGATGGAGCTGAACCAGGGCCACCATACACTACTGACGAGCATTTAGTGTATAATTGCGGCAAAATGGTGATTTTGGACAAACTGTTACCAAAATTGCAAGAACAGGGCTCAAGAGTTCTCATATTCTCACAAATGACAAGAATGTTAGACATTTTGGAAGATTTCTGTCATTGGAGACAATTTAAGGTAAGCAAATTTAACTTTCTTGCTTGCTATATTATACTTATCGACTTGCTATATATTTTTTTAGACATTAAAAATATGGTAATTTTGTGGGCAGTGGACTTTACACAGAAATATATTAATTATGCTGGCCACTCCTTAACAAGATAATTTGTTTTCCAGTATTGTCGTCTTGATGGACAAACTCCCCATGAGGACCGTAATCGTCAAATCGAAGAGTATAATGCAGAAGGCAGTGAAAAATTTGTGTTCATGTTATCTACACGAGCTGGTGGTCTCGGTATTAACCTGACAAGTGCAGATGTTGTTATTATTTATGACTCTGATTGGAATCCACAAATGGATTTACAGGCTATGGATCGTGCGCATCGTATTGGTCAATTAAAACAAGTATGTTTTAATACCTATATTATAAGTATATATAGTATTAATTTCGAAAACTAAGGGTGCTTCCATGTATATTTTTTAAATATTTGATATTGTGTATATTTCTCAAATAAATGTTTTTCCAGGTACGTGTATTCCGACTAATTACTGATAATACAGTTGAAGAGAAAATAGTTGAGCGTGCAGAAGTGAAATTACGTCTGGATAAACTGGTTATACAACAAGGCCGATTGGTGGACCAGAAGAACCATCTCAATAAGGACGAAATGTTAAACATGATTCGACATGGAGCTAATCATGTATTTTCATCTAAAGATTCTGCTATTACTGATGAAGATATTGATAGTATTTTGGCTAAAGGCGAACATAAGGTGAGGGCTATAATATTATCCTACTAATTTCTTCTGAGTGACTTGTGTTCGAAAAATTGTGCAATATATTAGAACATAGTTTCACAAGTTATAATGAAATGATCAACAACTTACAATAACGTGTCGTCGTATATTCTAGCTTCAAAATGTAGAATGTGCATTACATTTTAGACACCGCCATATATGAATACAACAATTTGTAAATTATAAGGTTAATATTGTTCAACATACTTCATTCATTCACCACACAATACAAACAAGTCAAACATAGGTTCATCATAGTTACAGATTCTTTACTAAAACTTTCAACAGAATTCTGTAATGAAGATGCATGTTCTCCTATTTTCAATTATTTGCCGCACGCAATGAAAGAAAGAAAAACGAAAACTATTTCTTAAGAAAGGCTTGTAAAAATAGCGATACATAATAATAGTCTGAAAGCGAATGTGTGTCGACAAAACCGCGAGCAGTTTAGCATATGTTGCAAACCAACCTGTAGACACGTTGCAGTGTTGATTTTCAGCTGGAATATAGCTGGATGTCTCGAACAGTGTGAAAATGTTTATAGTACGCACAAATTTTTGCCAAAATTCTGGATAGAATTATATAGTAAAAGTATAATAAATACGTTAGTTATATACAATCGTGTTATTTTACAGACTGAAGAATTAAAACAGAAGCTGGAATGTCTTGGGGAGTCTTCTTTGCGTGCTTTCTCTATGGATACGCCTGGCGCGACTACGGATTCTGTCTATCAATTTGAAGGTATCATTCAGATTAATGCTATAGTTTACAATTTATTGAAAAGCAATAACAAACTAATAATATAAAGTTATATTAATTATGTTAAAATCGTTATGTCTACAAAATTTTACTGCATTAATTGGTTTTTTTTTTATTAGTACCTAGTTAGTTTTCCAATCCTGATCTGTGTAATTATCTGACTTTTCTTCTAATCCTAAAGAAATATCTGTATAGGTGAGGATTACAGAGAGAAACAAAAAGTGATACCATTGGGCAGTTGGATTGAACCGCCCAAACGTGAGAGAAAGGCTAATTATGCCGTCGACGCATACTTCAGGGAGGCGCTGCGGGTGTCTGAGCCAAAGGCGCCGAAGGTACAGGTAAATACGTGTAAAGAGCTAATTTATTTTCTTTTATTATTATAATTATACTCTTATACTTGCAAAATCGTCATAAAATTTTTTATTATTCATTTGTTTGGAACTTCAATGAATCATAAGGTAAAAAATACTATATAAGAATATGTATACAGAAAAAAAATCCCCACTGTTTTGATAGTAAAATAATTAATAAAATAATTAGTAAAATAGTAAACGTTATTATATCGTTAAATATCAGTTACCAGTGAAATCGTGTTTTATGTCAATCTTGCAAGCTATTAGTGAATTTGAAGGTGGGGTAAAAATTAGTTTAAATTTGTTTGATATTATTAGCTCTTTATACTGGTTTGGCAAATGTTCCATGTGTGTTTATAACAAAATTAAAATTAACATGTTATTAATGGTTTTTTAACGTCCTTTTATTTTAACTAGTTAACAAAAAGTTTTGTTTTCATACATACATACTTGCACTTTTGGAACGCCTTACCAGTTTATTTGTAGGACGTTTTAAATATTTTTGGATATCACTTTATTTCATATAGAAACAGTTGTAAGAAGTAATTCTTTTTTAAACAGTATTAATTTAATTTTGAATTGCTATAGATAATATCTTTCTATTGTTAAAAATGTTTATTTTCTCTTTTTTGTTTTTACACATATACGTATCTCTGCAGGCGCCGAGACCACCTAAGCAGCCGATTGTCCAAGATTTCCAGTTTTTCCCGCCGAGATTGTTCGAACTACTCGACCAAGAAATATACCATTATCGTAAAACATTGGGGTGAGTGACATCTTTAATGACATAACGGCAGATACCTGCCAAAATAATGAAGAAACCAAAGAAAACAAAAAAATGTTTTTCATATTTTTGACAGATATAAAGTACCTCGTAATCCAGAGTTGGGACCTGAGGCATCCAAAGTGCAAAGAGAAGAACAACGCAAAATCGATGATGCTGAATCTCTGACAGAAGAAGAATCTCAAGAAAAGGAACATTTACTTACTCAAGGTAATATTTAAAAAATGTAGGCGTTTGCTCATCTCATTATCCTGTTCCCTGACAAAATAATGTGAGTTTTTGGCAAAGAAAATTTCAAGATATAAGGTGAATCACCATGTAAGGATGTTTCATATACTTATTTGTACACGTTTCTCGGTTGGAAATCATGCTAGATTAATATAGAAGAAAATATAAGGATGCGCAAACTACTAATATATTATTATTATTTAGGGTTCACAAATTGGACAAAACGCGATTTCAATCAATTCATTAAAGCAAATGAAAAGTATGGCAGAGATGACATTGAGAATATCGCGAAAGACGTCGAAGGGAAAACACCTGAAGAGGTAATTGTTACATGTCTCGTGATAAGACAATACTTTAAAAGGTTAGAAAAGTAGGATTGGATAAAATACTTTTCTCATCTAAATAGTTTTGTGAAATTTAACTAAATAATAATTTCAATACCGCCAATATTAGTCGGACGTAATTATTTTTTTATGTATGTATTATATTTTTCACATTAGTATTATAAAAGATTATATTCACATGCAATTTTGTGGTACTATTGTAATAGACAAATATACAACTATTTAAATAATACAAAACTATGTGTTAAATAATATATGATGACAATTTCTCCTCCTATGCTTGTCATATTATTCAATCAAGTTCAGTATAAACTAGCTTGACGTCTTCATAGAGATTGTAAGATGTGTTTACTTATTAGGTGATGGAGTATTCAGCGGTGTTTTGGGAGCGGTGCCACGAATTACAAGACATTGATAGAATAATGAGCCAAATAGAGAGAGGGGAGGCAAAAATACAAAGGCGCGCCTCCATCAAGAAGGCACTTGATGCTAAAATGGCGCGTTACCGTGCTCCGTTCCATCAGCTGAGAATCGCGTATGGCACGAATAAGGGGAAGAATTATATCGAAGATGAGGATAGGTTAGCTTCTTTTATGCCTACACAGTGGCGTAGCTACTAAGGGGCTAGACAGGGCAGTGCTCCGGGGCCTCCTCGGACCCTGGCGTACAAACTATAAATTGAACTAGCGAAAAATTTTCCCACATTCGGAATATGAATAAACCAGATTGCAGGAACGCGACTTTAATAATGGCAACTTATTTAAAAAATACAGGTGAATTCCCAACAAGTCTGGAACATATTGTTTGAAACTTGCGGGGAAGTCCCCTGTATTCTTAGTTTAGTTGAGGCCCTAGTTTATTTTTTGCCCCAGGGCCTTTGGTTACCTAGCTACTTAATCTATTAATATATTATATACTTAATAATCTATTAATATATTATATACTTAATATATAGCTATTAAATAAAGTATAACGTAAAACTCAAAACTTTTGCACCAAGATATTATTTATTGTATTTTTTTCAGGTTCCTAGTTTGCATGCTTCATAAGTTAGGATTTGACAAGGAGAATGTGTATGAAGAGTTGCGTGCAGCGGTGCATGGCTCGACGCATTTCCGCTTTGATTGGTTCCTTAAATCACGGACTGCTCTTGAACTGCAGCGCAGGTAACTTTTTGTATTTTTTAATCTTATTTCTAGTCACTATATAATGTTGATACTGACTCAAACTACCGTTGACTCCAGATGCAATACTTTGATAACTTTGATTGAACGAGAAAACCAAGAATTGGAAGAAAAGGAGCGAGCTGATAAGAAAAAGAAGTCTGGTGTTGCTAATAGTACGCCTGGTAGTGTCAGCGGTAAGAACACAGCAGCCGCCAAACGTAAGGCAGAGACTAATGACAATCAAGCAAAACAAAAGAAAAAGAAGAAATGAGTGCTGCTTCGGCCCACCAGGCAGGGTCATGTTTCATTGAGAAGCCGGTTATTACATTAGCTTTAATAATTGGTGTAGAACCTTTTGTCTGGTAGTTTTATGAATTCAACGTAGAATGTAGCAGTGCTTATTTGACGTTTGGTAAGATTTAGACACAATGAAATCATTTTCAAATTTATTTATTTTTATTTAAGATATTTTTAGTTTTAATAAAATACCACTTTAAAAATAAAAGACTTATTATCGTGTTTGTTTAGTCTTAATTTTTAAAATTAGTTAAATCATGTTCGCGAATAACTTAGATGTCATTGCAATAACAATGCCAATTATATTATTCCACATCGACACAATACTGATATTTTGTGATAATCTAGATATACACATTCCCTAGATTCGTTTAGATGTCTCATTTGTAGATTCTATTAACACTATTATTTAACTTAACAATCACATAATGCCATAAAACATTTTTTCAATAAACATTTTTAAGCAAACCGTCTGCTTTATATATTTATTGTCTTACTCGTTTCCTTTATTTTCCTGAGGTCTTTATTATGTTCGCTGAAAGTAAAAATATTTGGCTCTTCGGAGCTAGACTTTCATTAATTTAATTACAAAAAATGTTCATATTAGTCATCGTAGAAACACGTAAAGCTGTTTACATTAGCTGGTATACGAAATAATACAGATAAATTTGGCAAAGGGCTAAAGTAAAAAAATAATGCAAGTATATCTTCAATGATTTTATTTTGTACGAGTGAAAGAGTACTTAATTGTAACCATTGTAACGCTTTGCACAGACTGTGATTTATATGACCAACTTGTATTTAAGAATTTTGTACATTGTGATGCATACTGTTTAACACCACATCTGCGCGCCTAGCAATTTAGTATAATATAATATTTGCAAGCCATTTTGTTTATGATTGATTTTTGCATCAGTTCCGTCCGAACTGCGTCGTCAACGTCGAGGCAGGCTACCCCCAATGAGATAGTTTCAGACTTACACGTTAAATGATTTAAAGAAACAAATTAATAATTTGATATTACATAATAAACTTAACAGTTTACATTCTTATAAAAGTACAAAACAAAAATCTACGTTACAATGCGAAACAATAGTCTGCATATTTTATTCTATGCTGAAGGGCATATTTCTACTTTATTATAAATTATTACCATGAGCGATTGATTACGATAAACAAAGAATACTATCGAATACTTCAGTCCTATGTATAATCATTTATATTGAATTGATTTGTCTTAACTAATTGTATTGATCGATTGTATATATTTAGTCAATTATTTATTTAATTTTGATCAATCACTTAATTACGCGATATAAATACCAAAATAAGAACGAAGCTTCATTAGCAATAAGTTGTACAAAAAGCGTGTAGTTTTAAAATTCATTATATCCTACAAAAAAAGGCCTAAGCTCAAAGTCAAATAATTTTCAATGTTAGGTCTTTTTTCATTTGTCAGGATGTTATTATGATATTTTATTCACGCAGTAAATTGATTTTACGTAAGCCTTGTACGCATGACTCGAAATTATTATTGTACAGTTCAGTTATTGAGGCGAAAATATTTCGCAGTGAATAGAGGCTAGGTAAACCTGCCCCATTTGCCGCGGCTCAGGAGGAGTTCCCGTTTTCTCCATTCTCTTGGAAATTGGTGTTTACTTGGAAGGGTGCTCCGAGACCATACAAATGACCGCTCGAGCTCTCAATGTTGTCGTCAAAGAAGATCTGGAGACAAATAATATACTCCTCATACTCCTGTTGCATGTTTATTAGAAAAAGAAGTCACCTTCCTTTTGAAATATGCAAGTAGAGTGCACTAAAATTAGATCTTATACAATTTAGTTGTCATTTTTATCAACAAAAGTCACTTTATAATATATAATAGAAATTAATTACATCTTTAATCTTGAAAAACGCCATCCCTGTGAGTAATGAATCTGAACCAGCCTGATGCTGGGGGCCAACACGTCGTAATTCCAATTGTTCTGCAACTTCTTGTAGCCCACCCTTGAGGTTTTTGCACAGCTTCATTAAATACTGTAAATATATGTTTTACATATAAATAAGAAAGAGTCAATGGACACATGCGCAGGGACCGTATAAGCCAAACCTCAATATCGAAATACAGGTAAAATCAGTTCTTTTATTGTACAAGTTTGACTTCATAATGAACTAAATGGTTAGTGACTTGACTTGGTGTGGAGATGAACTCATCTATTCCCTGTATATGATAAATTACCTTCACATCATAAATAGTAGGAAAATATAGTCGTAACTGTTCGAAGAACTCATTCTCGTCTTGTGGCAAATTATGATCTGTCAGCAATTTCAGCAAATAGCCAAAATCGTAGCCGGCGTGGAAGCTCAGCCATTTATTTGTGTCAAGCAGGACCACACCTGGGATTAAAAAAATATACTCATAAATACACCAATTTATGACAAGGGTAATTTTTTTTCACACATAGAATTAACCTTATCTTCCATCCGCTTGAATAACATAGAGAATGAAAAGTTGCAGTTGAACAATAACAACATAAAAACTAAAAATTGAATAGTTTAAAATATTCAATTGACATTATTGTATGAAGAGTATATAGCTAGTATAACTCTCATTTACGCCACATCATATTAGGAAAACTTACCAGATGTCATAAGTAATTCTGCAAATTCCAATGGCTCTATACCATCTTCTTCATGCTTTCGAAATTGTAGACCGGAGTTTTGTAATAGATCTATAGAATCTTGTGCATACATGTCCTCTCTGTATAACAAAAACATATTTATTCAAAGTTAGTGAAGCTTGATGTTTCTTTAGGTACAGTGCTACTATGAAGTTATAATAACAAATTAGTTGGCAGTTCAATGAGACGATTAGGCCAAGATAACTAAAGCTGCTTGCTACTATTAAACTAAAGCTTGATTTGGACAGCAGTCGTAAGGTAGTACTAATAAGCAAGAGCCTCACTAAAAGTACCTCGTAACTTGTCTGTAGCAACAAATCTAAGATGGCTGCAAGTAAAATTGACAAATTAAATATATAGTAAATAAATACACTTACTGTAAATTAAATTTGAAGTTGAACTGCCATGTCGTATATCCCGGAGGAGTTTTCCCATTCTCATCCATAAATGTGAGGCCCAATTGAATGATGCGGAGTAAATCAACATTGCATCTAAAATAACAAATTAGAAAATTATTTAATACATATTGTATGTTTTAGCAATGACTAATTTGTCAAATTTTAAGTCTACTACAGTGTAGGCAAGTCAAATGATATGCGGTGAGCTTCTGTTTTAGTAAAATAATAAAACTGAAAATAAAACCTATTACAAATTATTTCCTGAGGTTATATAATTTAAATATATTTAGGGCTTCTGCTGCCATCATTATATTACAAACTAGCAGGTTAAAATTATCAAAATAAATGCTATATTGAGCTACATAAGATAGTTAAACGAAGCATTTGCGATTGACAAATTTTATCAATATGTTATTGATTCTGAAGTTGGTAACCTAGAACTGTGTTTTGATAATGTAGTACTTAATAATAGTACAATAAGTAGCAATATACATACTTAAGTAATTGATACTGGTACTCTGAAGTGGATCTGAACTCTCCAATTGGTCTCGCCACAACTCCGGGGAACTCTGTGTCCATTGCTACCCATTGGTACTTTGTTACAACCTTAAATAACACATAATTATTATGATTATTATTATTATCATGTAGACTACAATCAAATATAACAGCTATTAAAATCAGAACAAGAGTGGGCTAGTTAGAGATGTCTAATTCGAATTGATTTGTGGCCAGCTGAGGCAATAATAGCCTATGACCGTGACAGTAATATGCCTCTGACAAATCATCCGATTTTTGGTTTGATTGATAACATTGAATGTTTTATGTGCTATTTTCACTATCAGTGCAATCTCGGGTGCACTTTTCTCTTTATAGTATACAAGTGTGCAAATTTTGTGATACAACTAATATTTCCGAGGAAGTGGGCCTAACCCGTAACAGCCAATTGTGGTATAATTTAAATTATAGATACATTCATTTATTATTATACATACCTGTCTGATTACTCGGAACTCCTGATGTAGATTATGATTCCACACATCTTTAATACCACAATCCTCATTTGCTGGAATTGGCGCAACATTTCCAAAATTTGTTCCGCTCATCTGCAATATCACATAAATTTAATAAATAAATGTTAGAAACCTCTCAATATTAACAGTTTTAAATTACCTTCGTCAGTAATATTAACTTGAACAACAACGAACTCTTTTATCGAGAAATCAAATTTATGTGAGCGATGGAACCCGAAATGAAGGTTATGTTGCACTTTTTCCTTTGTTTTAAAATAATTGAAATGAAAACACAAGTAATTATAAAATAAATACCACCACACAAAATCAGTATGGCATACAGGAACCGTTAGCGCCAAAATAAAGTTAACACTTGATCACGTTTTTATACAAAATATTATTGCAAACACACATTAGTGTTCATCGTGAAATAGCATAATATGTTGTAAACATGTTTTTTTATAACGCTCTAATGGCAAACTAAAGCGAACTATATATATAAACTTTTTGCCATTTCTAAATTCCACCTTCCAGCGCCTTCCACGATTGATTTTTGATTTATTTCTTATTGTTGTTTCTTGTAGAGGCAAAGGGCTCGATGGGCATACAGCCACAGATAAAATTAATGTCGTTACAATTTTTATTAGAATAATTATCAAATTTCAAACATCATGTGAGCAAAACAATAATAAGCAGCTCAACATTACGCAATATAATAAACACGCTCATACAAAGAAACACAAGTTTAAAAACAATTCAACCAAGATTTCACACCGTACACAATTTGCCCGCCAAATTTCTTCTTTTCGTCTTCTATTTTATTTGAACTCGTACTTTACATATTTACCCTGCATTACAAATTGCATATTGCTGCGCATTTACCGTACATTTTTTTTGTTTTGACCTTATATGATCTCTTTTATTCATATTAAAAATTATAGTATATTTTTTAAAAATAAAATAAAATAAAATACTATTGAATAATATGAATTTATACTAAAAACGTTACCTACTTCAAATAACTGGACATTAAATTTCTCAATACAACACAAAAATATTTTAAATAAATAATATCAAGTAGGTAGATACATATAAAGTCCTGATTAGATTTTTTTATTGGCTGTTCTTTATTTAATTGTCTCAAACACATAATTCAATGTAACAATACAATTCAGTGTGGGCGTGAGAATTTTATACCTTTTTTAATATCAAAGGTCAGCTATTTAAATGATAAGTTAATCATTACAATAGAACTGCCAATTTTATCGTAGTTAATTAATATAAAAATAAACTTTATGCGGCTTATTATCCCGTTTATATTAATCTTTTGTGTTTTGGCGACGAAACTAAAATATAGTCTTTTAAATTAGTTAAATCATTTATAACTTAATCTCAAACATTACCATTATCGTAATTATTAAATATGATTTATAATAATTTAAACGCAATCGTTGAAAAAATAGTTTATGTTTATAAATCTTAAATTAAGTTAGGCAAAAGCTTCCTTATGCAAAGAGGTAGTATTTAAAATTAACTAAAATTGCCAGAATCTGTACTTAACCACCGATAGTTTACAAGATCCATTTGTGAAGTTTGAAACTCACTGTGTTCGTTGGATATTCTTTTCAGTCGATCGTGTTGGCTCGGAGGTGTCGCTCGCGCCTTTCGGTTACGCGCTTCTAACAAAGCGAGAGTTTATTTCGAAACAGCACATCAAAAACTTTTTTATTTATTTTAGTTTTTTTTATTATTTAGTGTTTATCGAGAAATTTTATAAGGTAAGATATTAACAAATACTTTGATATTATAATTTTAATTTTCATAGAAAAAGGATTTTAGTTGATTCAAAAAGTCGCAAATTACTCGATATCGTTTTGAAAATTGGTTTCATAATTACATATGAGTAAGTTGCAGTAAAATAAGTGTATTAAACTCAAATATATATTTGTTGTTGCTTTTACACGGTGAGATTTCTCTCGAAGTGCAAAAAGCTCTCAATTCGACTTCCGTCCGTAAGTAACACTTACACGACCAGCTCACAGAGTGTTTAGCATATACATATACAACATCAATATCTGTATATAAATAAACACATTTTTTATCTTATTAGAATCTGGTAAAGTTTTGTAAATAAAAACGTTGTAAGTCGAACCCTCGTCAAATGGTAATTGCTGAGTTTCGGGATCAACCAATGAATTACTGAATTGACTTTGGCTTGACTTTTGCAATACTTTTATATGAGTAAAACTAAGTGGGTATATTTACAAAATAAAAAATAAAAATAAACATAAGTTACGTTTATAAGTAGATAGGTATGTCTAATTGAACATTCTATTCAAATTCGTTTGCAAAGAAATGAAATTACAAAAATCAACATTTCGCTGACAAAGCAGGAATATTTGTCTCGGTGTCTGAATGGAATGGTAATTTTCGTAACAATCCTCCGACCTTTAGGCAGTAACCGTAATATGATTTGAGAAAAGTCGGTTATCTTTCTACCCTTACATACAAGAGTCAAATTCTTGCTGTAATAAAGGTTAGACCCTTAGTTATATCTCCATCCTTCCTTAAATATTTATTATTTAATTTTCATACCAGTATTTAATAAATAGTAGGTATAATTTAATAATAGTAATAATTTTCTTAATATATAGTGTCAATACGCAAAGGGAAGTAACGTCACAAGTAGAGATAGCAGATGAAAATAACATAAACTGCATACAAAAACTATAATTTTTAACAAGAAACCATTATCTGAAGAGTGACGTCAATAGATAGATTTCTAACATATGAAATTATTAAAATTTGTGATATAAGTATCTATTATTTTGAAGCATTCAATGCATTTTTAGTACAAGTTAGTTCAAGGAGTGCCCCATGCTTATAGGCCGGATGGAACGTGCATTTTTTTGAAGACATACAATATATATAAATGTATTTTTGGTTAGTGAAATTAATATATATAGGAAAATATATAGCAATGTTCAATCTACTTACAAGGTACTTTTTTCAACTATTTAATATTTGAACGCAGTTCTTATTTTTCAAAATAAAAAAAATGTCTAATTCAGATGAATTTTCACTCGTTAATTATATTCTTTCTTGCTTGGTCCTCTCGTAATCTTAGAATTTAATGCGTATAGTCATAGTTATAGAAATAGTTGGAAAATAACGTTTATATAATATCGCAAATAAATATGCCTTTTAAAGCAATAGATGTAAATGTTTTACGCCGACCGAAATCTATTTTATAGTGGAAACAACCTAGACGTCTAGTTCTCTATGAGCTGAATACGTCGCGCGCGCCTTTGGCTTGTGTATATATTTTAATATGACTTCTTTACATATTTAGCTATTGATTTCGATGATGGTTATTAGCCCTGTATGTCATCCTAGAGTAGTATTTGCAAGGATCAGGTTGGTTGCGGACATTTGTTTGTGGTACCAGTTGTCTCTGCTCATGGACTGCGTTCCAGATTAACATTAAAAATAGTCTGAGTCATATACTTACTATAAAAAAAACTTTAAATTAAGTATTAGACTCGTAAACAATTTAAGTCTAAAGCGTTGACGGCCTTAATTGTAAGTATATAGCAGGAATTTATAATTGTTTATAGGAATATATAGATATGGAAATCGCTAATTAAAAATAACAAAGAAAATAAAGGCAAAGCATGTTTTTCTTGCACGCGAGGTATAAATATAAGCACGATATGAGTTTTAATTAAATATCTTCGCATTAATATGACTTGAATAGAAATACAGGTATGTGTGCAAATGAATTGAGCCTGCTGCAAATTTGAGAACGCTTCCAAATTCTGTGGTTTTGTTCTCTCGTCCACAAATATTTAGTTTGTCCCCCACATTTATGTAGATTGAGTTCCAGCCCTAAACCCAAACAACGTACTCCTGCTTTAATATAATTCTCTGGACTAATTTAACATTTATTCGTTTATTCAAACAATATATTTAAATTTAGAATACTGGAAAATAGGCAATTGTTAAATACGACGCGAATGAAAGAAGAAAACGATTGGGATTGGTAATTTAATCATTTTGTAATTATAAGGTGGCCTTAGCCTGCAATTCTTGAAGCTTGTCTTAAAAGTGTCTTAATTTGGTTAGGATATATATTAAGGAATTATCTTGATGACAACCTAGTGTAACTGAGATAATTGTTTTATATACTTAGGTACCAACTTTATATATATTGATTGTACTAAATTTTTGATGTTTAATTTAAAACTAAGCAAGAATTTTACCTACTAACATCATATTGCTAAGATTGGCGAGTTTCTTGCGTTTTCTTCTCATCAAATGTCTTTCCAAAATCTGACTATGTGCAAGAGCTTAAAGGGACTATGCGAAATAAACATTTTTGGTTTTGATGTAAATATATATGAATTTGCTTAAATCGTTAGGTACAATTGAGTTGCAGGTTCTAAATAATCTAACATAATTAAAATATTAAAGAAAAAAAAATTATTCACATATTTTTCAATTTATTGGAGTATGTCATGTAGAATTTATAACTATCTATTAAAAATATTCATTTTTCAACTATATTAGGGATGTGATTTAAGCGCATTTAAAGACTCTGCCTATGATCAAATGTCGGTAACGTAAATTCAGTTATATATACATGTTTTTAAATATTTATACAATTTTGATATAGTTAGCAACATATCTGCGTTGTTAATGGTTTAAAACAGTAAAGTCTCCAGATTTACGGCACGTTTGGATATTTTTAGTTATGATGCACATAAACAGAAGTCATTCAAACGGGGACGCATTCACGCTCAGGTTACTACTGGCAGCTGTCTTTAAATTGAATTAGCTGCCATCACCAAGGCCACGATAATAAATTATCGCCCGAAGAAAAAAACGAAGCCGTTATATTAAGTATAGATGAAAATCGTTAATCGTTCGCTGACTGATTTATAGAGCTTTGAATTTAATTTCCATGCCAGTTAATTCAATTTGTTTTACTTAGATTTCATTGTCACATATATCTTGCAGCTTATAAGCAGCTATATTACGCACACGAATATCTTAATTGTTATGCCATCCTATAATAAGATTACAATATTCTGAAGGAGAAATTAGAATGAACAAATTAATTGCGGCATAATTCTAATGTGACCATAATTATTTAGCGCCCAATTTGTCTTAATTTGAGGAGTATTTTGAGGTCATGAAAGGAAATTAGGTAATGAGGAGGGAAAGTCTAAGTTAATGGTTCTTTGTCACTTCATGAGGGTAATAAACTTTTGACGACCTTATAAGCTGGATGAAAAAGCTATATAACATACTTAAGGCTATATGATATCAATCAATATAATAACTTCATTAACTTTAATATATTGGAAACCAATGACTTCTCATACTAATATTAGTATTGTTTACGCATGACATTAGTACGAACTCTTATAAGAAGGTACACTTGCATTAAATACAGTTGTTGTCATCATATCCATGGAATATTGTCACGTTCACAGCATATAGGTTATTTTCAGTTTCTGTAGAGAACATTGACTCAATGAAAGATTACGATTTAAATATAGTAAGGGGCGGACTGCCAAATCATTCGCATTGGGAAACGTCCCGCGTGTTCCGATTGTGAACATTATTCAATTGTTTCGAGCAAAACAATTGAGTAACAATAATAGTTATAAAACTGCAAATATTAAAAAGAACTAAACAAAAATACTAATTAAAAAAAATACCTTAGTGCGTACTACTTATTCGTAGTAGCAAGAGAAAACAATGCAAGAACGAAACTAATAAAGAGCAAAAACAGTTCTAAGTATTCTTTAGTTTCATGAAGTTATAAAAGTTTAAACCTCACAATTTTGTTCGTGACGATAATGTAATCTCCATATTATATGAATAACAACAAAACAATGCTTTGTATGCATGAAAACGTTTGTCGGATCTAGTTTTGTTTGCTTATTGAACTTAATTTTATAATTTGCTTTCAGATGCAATGTTTACTTATTATGAATATGTAAAATAATGAAATAAAAATGTAATTATTTTGTATTTAACATTACAATATAGTTTATAAATTACGATATTTGATAATGATATGCTAAAAATAGCTGGGTCAGGGGAACGTTTTCAAAATGAGTGATCACGCGGTGACCACAGGAGATCTTTATTCTGCACCAATGGTTCGGTCTACGCAACGTAGAATATATTGGAAATAGAGCATGAAATTTTATAAAAAGCCTCTCTACTTTGATGCCTAACTCATAGATGTCCTAGTTTTTAAACGATTCTTAATGAAATCTAATTGAGGGTTTGTGTGGGGAATAGTTAGCGCGCCAAGAGGTAATTTGGACGATAAAATTTATAAAAGAGAATTTTCGCTGAATTCTCGACATCGCTTTCCTAAACTTGTATTTCTCAAGTGTTATTGCGTAAGAGTTGGTGAACGATTGGAGATAGAAAGAAACGCGTAGAAAAAACCGCAAAAATAAATACCCCTTAATGATTTGGATAAAAGAACAACAAAAATAATTAAACAAGAAGAAATACCTACATATACCTAGTTTGAAATAAGAACATTTATTATTGCACTTTAAACTCTCTCTAACTCTTCCCTTTAACTAAAAGTCTGGTCCTGTGATTACAACTCCCAATTATTTTATGCAAATCACTATGCGATTTCACAGTACGTACGGATACGTTTTCATTTTCACTTTTGTTTTTGTTATGAAGAATAAAAATATTCATGAGATCAGATTATATTAAAATCCTATCTCCGCTTAACATTTTAAATGTAAAAGAGATCGTTAATACTGCTAGAGATTAAATATATGGAAGTATTTACAAAATAAGGCATGTTAATTAAAATGGTTATCTGCACCCTTGATGGCATGACTGAATTCTAAAGAAGAAATTGCCAAAGTTTCCGACCTTTAAAATACTGGGATAAGGCCATAAATTAACAAACTTTTCTTATAAGGACAGGTGCCTATTATATTCGGATGAACGACTCATTTGTTTCAAGTATATAGATATTTAATTTTTTTATAAACTACAATGCACTCTAAGCGGTGCACACTCGTTTTTCCAAATGAGCTGAGGTAGTAGTTATCTGCTAAGCATTAAAATTTTACAGGAAGTGGAGAAAGGTCACACGCCGGAAAACTAAAAACTTACATTAGAAATATGCTGTCTGGAAATTTGATTTATGTATCTATCTTGAGACATGATGCACGCTTCACTGGCAGGCAAAGTAATTTAAAAAATAAAAATTAGATAAATACTCTAAATAATATTTGTTACGATTTAATTTTGGATCCGAAAATTCCTGGAACGAAACGAGTCATCAAATTGCGAGATGATAATAATTTTATCGTCCACGTGAGAGTGACGTACTTAGAAGGAAAACAGCATTAGAGGGGCTTGCATCTGTTTATTTACATTTCACTTTCATTTATGGTTGAAACAAGTCTACTAATTATATAAATAATATTAACAACTATCAAAGTTTACTAATAGTTTATCGTTGACATCTATTTTAGACAGTAATATGTAGCCTACAACTAAATTATGAAAGAGAATAAGTCTTATTTTCTTACTTTATTATTACACTATAAATCACGTCGATAAAATAATAAATTTAGGAACTAGCTCCCACTATACCGACTCATATTATTACCGAAACATCATCAAAAATAAATTACATACGTAAACCTTCTTCATAAATGAGTCTATTGATGAAAACCAAAAGAAAATCCCTACAGTAATCTCTAAAATTAGCGCGTATAGACAGACGGAAGCGGCAGGCGAATTTGCTACGTATTGATATAATTAATATGAACTTATACTCGTATGTCTTATCTAAAACTCGAGTTATAATTATTTTGAATGAAAACGTCATAGAGTGTGTTTATTATAAAAGTGAGATTGAAATTAATAATGCTTGCGTAACTCGTATATGAATCATGTCATAGAGTTAGTTCACTCACAAAACACTGGAATTCTCGTAAAAAATCATTTTCCCGCCTCGCTCGTCGTTCTACTACAGTTATTTTATGAAGCTTGTGATTTTAAAAAACATTCTCGGACATTGTTTTGTTATTTCGACATTTTAATATTTAATACGTTTTCTTTTTTGCTTTTAGCAACAAGATACTTGTCTATAATTTAGATACTACTAACAAGTTTACAATTAAAACTGCAGTGAGCACGAACCGGAATTTTGCTACTAAATTTATGCTTGCAAAAGTTTCTTATGCAATGCGTCATGTTGTTGCAGTAGGGACTAGGGTTGCCGTTTATATTATCGATTTTATATATTTGTTTTTATTATTGAGCTAATAGTCCTTATTAGTGACGAAACGTGAAAGCCGTGAACATCGGCTTTGCTTTTGAAATAATAGAAAGTATTAGGTATTCCAATAACTTTAGTAATTAATGTAGTATTTAATTTACAATGCTAATAAATAATATGGTATATGTGGTTATTATAATTTAAATTGAATAATATTGTTCCTTTCTTTTGGACTCTATCCAGCTTTTGAGACTGATAGCTACACCATTAGGTGGAATATTTATATAATAATTTAACCATCGAATACATAAAATAGTTTGACAAATTAAAACATCTATTATAATGTTTTTTATTTACTAAACAAAATCTATTTAATTCTCAAAGTGCTTCGTGTTAGAGTATTGTAGACAGACGTGTAAAGGTGTGCCAGTACACGCTAACGGAGCGGTTGCATTAAGCCCATGGTAAGCCAATTTACTGCATACATTTGCAGCAGGATGGATAGAGGCATGAGTGTAATTTTAGATACAAGGACATTTTAAACTGTTTCCATTATAACATTACTTAGTTATACTTAGTTAAGGGGAAAATGTTGTTATTTATAATATTTGTAATGAAATAATAAATAATGTAATGTAATTATTGGTCTTAAGCAATTCAGGGATGTTAGAGTCATAAACAAATTTTGTTATGACATAATAGAACATAAATCTACGAGTAACAATGTTTGTAATGATTTTGAAATTGTACGTGAAACTTGGAACGAGGGAGAGTAAACCAAGATATACATCAAACATTGTTAAATCATTAATTCAATTTACAAATCCCTCCATGCCCTTCACATCTGATTTAATGTGAGTCACGTATCTACGAAATTAAATATTTAACTAAATATATTTGAAATAAATTCATTTAATATAGATAATTTAAAGCCAATAATGTTAACATAGAAACTTCTTAGTTAAAAGAATTATTAAATATCTGTTCTGTTATTTATATCACAATTTTTGGCGCGTGTCGAGACAGTGAAAGCTAAAATGTTTTTGTAAATTTAGAATGCTTTAATATACACGGAATGCGTTTAAAATTAAAAATGTTTGTTAAGAAGTCATCTAGATAATGTTAGTTGCTTGTTGTGTTAAACAGAAAGCACACGCGGGTAATGGCCGGCATTTCATAACATCAAATCAAAAAGCTTCAAGTGACCAAAGTTAACTTTAATATAAATGTAATTAATATAATTACAGAAGTAATTTCTTTAAAGTAATGGAAGATTTGTTCATATTGTGTAACTTTCTTTGTATTATTAGGAACATGATAAAAAAATGCATTCACGCATAAAGTGACAAGGATACGGCAACTGAAAAGGAAAGGGGAAGAAAAAGGAAAGTCATGATGAGGGATTTCGGGACGCGAATTCTAAAGCTTCCATTTGAAATAACTTTGTGGAACAATTGTGTTACTCAACATTTTAGTATGTAGGTATTATGAGTCTAACACGTAATCAGCCTTGACATCGCTCAATATTTATTGAATTTATTCATATAATGCTTTTGCTAATAATTAAAAATTGTTACTAGGTATGTACTAGACTTAAAGTCATAATATTATATGTATTTACGAAAGTCCGGATATTTAGATTGTCTCTCAATCGCGCTTAAACGGTTCGACCGAGAAGATTTATATGAGAAGCCTTTATCTATAAAACTACATAAATTAAATAAAATCTATTTTATTGTCGTCGGTATATCTAGACAGAATAATTTTGTATCTTATATCTTTGTTTTCCTTAATTTTGTATCTGTCATTTTGAATTCTATTCATACTAAGTTTGTAAAAAAACCAGCTTAACTGTTTTCATATCAATAAAATTATACCTACATATTGACATCGTTCATGTTTACAGATTAATTGATATGACATGTAACGTGTGTAAAATATTGCCTAAAATTTCAAATAAATACAATTTGATTGCTTAATAAATTATCTTCTAATCTTATAGAAAATTTAAATTAAAACCCAGTTTAAATATAATTGAAACTTTTTATTTCGTTTAACTTGATTCGACGTTTCGAAGGTTTTGTAACCATTACTAGTTTTTTTAATTAAAATCCTAATGTTATATAATTTATAGAAAGCAGAAGATAAGTAGCATTCTTTATCAGTTAAGCTTTATTCTTTATTAGACAACTCGTATGAGGAAAGATAACTATTAATAAACGAATTAATTATGACTATGGTATATACACAAGTATCTTAAAATCATTCACACGATTATAATATTTCATACGATAATTATAAGTGATCCATGACTTATCATCGCGTGATATGAATTAATCCAGATAATAACAATAGTAAGCCAAATAAATGTTTTTAATTCTCATCAGCTTCCTTTTCCTTGGCGGGTTAAAGACTGTTGTGTGACAGGGACAACAACATACTCTTGGCACGTATGTTGTGAATTTATTATTTTTACTAATATTTTTTCAGTTTGGCTTTGTTTTGCCACGGGTGTGTAGGCACTTAAGCATACTACCCACACTGCTAAAATATTATATTTGATTTAATATTCTTTTGGCATAGAGACAATAAGCTACTTATAGTTATTAAATCCGTGACCTTTGGCTTATCCGATAAGGTCAGCCCTTTTTGCAATATAAAAATTATATTATACATACTCCAAATAATATATGTATTAGTTTAGTGATAATACGCGTTATTTTGCTGTTTTCTTTTGACACCAAAAAACATGAAATACATTAATGCTTGTGTGTCCCTGATTCAGATACCTTCTACGCAATCTCGCATGTTTTTGGAAAAGGCTTGGCAAATATTTATTTACCTCGTATATCTGTCGGAGATATATTGTTATATACTGAAGATGAATGAGACTACCTGAAAAATGAACACAATGATTACGTTTTGTTAAAATAATAACATAATTTAACAAAGTTGAGTTGAAAATGATTGTTTTAATATGTTATAGTAAATATTGTACATATGCTAGTGCTTGAATTATAGACACTGATTAGGTATAGAATATTATTAAAGTTATATTGACATAGAGCGATATTTGAACACGGAACTTAATCTCAAAAACTTGATTTCACGTTATTATTCTACGTAAAATTATTATTGTCATAACATCTACGGCATCAAAGTGATGTTAGTTTCAAGTCTCTTTTGCAGAATGAAATTAATTGCAATAAAGCTATTATTAAAATCATTGTATGCATTACGTTAGTATCCTGAACTACACGTCTGAACATCAGTCTCCTTTGTAACCATTACAGTATGTTATTATCAATCTAACATTCAAAAAACTATGAAGTACCTTCTCGCAAAAATCACTTCAATGTTTGAAGACAAAAGTTTATAACTAGATTGTGTTATCAGTGATGATCTACACCACAAAGACGCAGTTTGTCTCCGAAGACATAAAGAAATTTGGGGTGACGCAGCAAACTACGCAGGAAAATATTGTCTATATGGATATCATCTAAATAAACCTAATATAAATTAAACTTAATAAAAAGATGTGCATAATAGGAAATAGTATAATAGGAAAAACAATGAAAATGTCAATCAATCACTTATAACACTCGTGTGTGTACACAATTCACTGCAAGCGGTAGTAGAAAGCGTTCGATAACCGATCTATTTACCTGAATACCATTGAGAGAATAATAACATAGTTCGGAGATTCTCGTTAAAACGAACTTGTCTTTAACTATTTATTTTAAATTTTCCTCATATTTAAATGTGTAAAGTACCTAATTTGCTAAAATATTAAATAATCTCTGCATTTTCATTACCCCCAACAGTATCTGGAGGGTTACCAATCTGACCTCGAAAAGTTGCTTACTCATTCTGAATATATACAAAAGTTCTTAACTTCCTTTCTTAAGCCGTGACTAGAATATGCATTGTTGGAGCTTCTACGCATTATCTTCAGATATTTCGACCCAATAATAATCAACAACGGTTTCTTTTATTCTTGATTAACAACAAATTTCTAAATACAAATGTGTCGAAATTAATTCGAAGCTAGGTTTATCAAGCAATACAGAGATCAAAATTTGATTTAATTAAACGTACAGTACCTTCTATATATTGGTAGTTAAAGAATGCGTGGCCCGGGGGATTTCTAAAACGCATAGGGCTTGACATTCGGGAAACCATTTGCATTCCAAATCACTTAACATACTTAGTAAAACTTGAATTGTGAGCTAATGAAAATGTGCTACATAACTTTATTTCAAAATTCAAAATCAGTTACTGAACAGTTAAGACTTCATATTTTAGCTTATTCTTTATAGAATTGTGTTTCTTTAGTTTAATTAGTTGAAATTAAAGTTGTTACTGACGAAAGCTGCAGTATAATTTCGATAAATCCTAATCTACATTTCGTTCGACGAGCCGTAGGAAAGTTTAAGCCTATCATTATACTTTAGCAAAGAGTGATTAATAGTCGTTACAGTTGGATTAACTTTAGCCTCACCTACCGTAAAGGGGGCATCCCTTCAGAAATTGCCCTATAAATTGTTTACAAACATAATTAGACGGAAATAGCAAAATGTCAAACACCGATGATGGGCTTAATAATCTAGTTGAAACTATCAAAGTTTGCATGAACGTAATTTCCAACGTTGCATCATTGATTTAAATATACTAGAGAAGATTATGCTAACATTTTATATGCTGGACTAATCTTTACTATCGATGTCTTTTCTTGATTGATTTGAATTCTCGGATCTTTGCCTAAATCTCTTGATAGTTGTGATGTCGGTGTACTTCGATTTAGAGATTTCTTTTATTGAATTGTTGGGCGCGACTTTAACTTTACCTATTTGAAATAAATCTTAATTTGTATTAGTCCAGATAATTAAATATTCATCTCAACTTTTTTTACCTGTAGAGAAATATTCGAGCGCTATGGATCACTTAAAAATGAATGTTGACGTTTCATAAATTTTGCTCTTTATGTCTACTTAAATTTTGAGTTCCGATGCTCCCTCGAGTTGAATGGATGACTTATCATCGTTGGAAATAAAGATTTTATATTCGCTATAACTATAAAAGTTGAATAACGTGCGAACAGAATAGAATTCGTTATTTGATACCTTTGCGGGTCACCCACTTAAGTCAAACAACATGACACGATTTCTATAACATTACGCGGATATTGGGATGCGCATGAAGCAAATTTGGCGACGACGTGATGTAGACGATACAGGTGGCTCACTAACTAACTGCTCGAGTGGTCCGTGTATGGCCGACCTAAGAGTACATCTCGCATTATACGCAGGCCTTAGAGCTACTTTAAAACTAATCCTTCAAATCATGGTTGTAAAATATACACGACATTTCTTATTTTAAAAGAAAGATTATTTATAATACTTAATAGTTGTTTAAATTGATAAACAAGTTCTAGGTCTTAATTTATTACTTCGTTAATTATTTTGCTTGAGACGTGGTGATGTGGCGTACTTCAATGCTTATTAAAATGTAGTTTTTCATGAGCTTCAATTCTTTTACGGACGAAGGCTCACTTTTCACGGATAATAATATGTAAACATACAAATTATTCCAGTTACCATTGTGGTTAGTGTACCTAAAGCTTTTAAGTTGTTGGCACCAAATGTCAGGGAGAAAGGGTTTTTAAGACCATTTCTACATAAAAGAGGGAAACAGTCGTTAGTAAAATTCTGTTTGTAAAATATTTACATTCGAAATGCACAGTGTAAAATCGAGGATTTATATGTCAACCCGAAATTCAATTTGTTACGACTTTGTGCAATAAATTTTCTGTTCGGGTTTTCTAGTCGTTTCTGTTTTAATGTTTTTCGAATTCTCTTCGGGATTTTGCCAAAATGCCTTTAACGAGATGTTACGTTACGCTTTGATTGATTTTTTTTGGCAAATTTAGTGATAGAACGATGAACAAATATAAAAAGTTGTTGAACAAAGAGTTGAACATAAAATCATGCCTCGATTGAAGCGGCTATCTGCATGTGCGTGCGTGACGTCACCAACGCTGTACATACACACCAAATCGGTCGAACTGAGTTGACTCCTTTTTTTAAATTATAAAAGACGTTCACACACGCTATCATTTACCTTACTGTATAAATAATAGCATGTGTGTCATACCTAATAAGTTATTAATATAAGCTATAGGCTAATAATATTTTCGTACAGAAATGTTAGAAAACGTTTATTCAGCTTACATTTTTATAGGTTTAAAGGAGGTTTAGAGGAGATGGTGACAGAACTTGTATGATTCTATTGTTATTTTTTTAAAAACGTTTCTAATCTATTCACGTAGTGTTGGAAAGTTGCCACACTCGTTCCGGATGTCGCATCTAACAAACACTCGGCTGTTTGCTATTGAGTGTTTATATTCAGCGTTGCGGTAAAGCATTAAGTATAAATTCTCTGGAAATGAAAATAAGACACACTGCTCACGGATGCATATTATCATTGTTGTGTTTATTTAATTATTATAATTTTCTTATAATTGCACCCTAAATGTCATCGCAGACACTGACAAAAGTTAACAATTTTGTGTGCAATAAAGAGTTTATTATATTAAATTACAAATAAATCATAGCTACTCTCATTGTCTCGGTGAATATTATTTTTACTTTATATTTCTGGCCTCGAATTATGGGGCTACAGACTAAATGTTATATATTAAAATAAACTGTATCTAAATTGGTCATTTATAATTGGTCAGTCATTTATGATAGATAAGGCGGTAAACGTTTTCTTATATTGAAATATAAATTCAACAGGATAATAACACAAAATCCAAACTAACTTAACTTACATTCAAATATTATAACAATCTATGGAGTAACTCAATCAACATATTGTTAAAATTATTGTACGTGTTCCTAAATTAGAAAAAAAAAGAATTTTACGTACACCCAAGCATTTGTAGAAAAAAATGGCTTCGTCTGACTCAACAAAGAACCCGTCTTTTGAGGCGCTATATGGGTATTGTGTCTAAGGGCACTTATATACAGGTTGCTGTCTTTTATAAACGTATACAGGCTCAACAGTATACCTAAGGGATTATAAATAATTTGATCTAGAAAACTTGAAAATAAAAAAATCTCAATTTCTAAGGTCGACGTAAATAAATGTGATCTACTTATTTATGCAATACTTTTTATGTCGAGTCATTTGTTATTTTTATCTGAGATTTCCTCTCGAAATTTAATACAAGAGTTTCGGAATAATGAAAAATGTATAAATTTAAGTCAAAGCTACAGCAATAGATAATCAATTGCTCATACCTTAAAGAAAATTTTGGCAAGAAATACGACCGGACGTCCGAGAAAAATATCTTGGCTTATTCAAAGGTTGATAACTTTTGGCACGATATATCCAACTGTTGAATGAATGAATGTGTAATATATTTTATAATAATGTAGGTACTAGTGGTATATATTTATTTATTAATAAGATATTCTAATGAAGTTCAAATTCAGTTACTATATAAAGAAGATATTCGCAAAATTTGACCAAAATTAGATTTAGAAGGGATAAGGATCGTTTTATTTGTTTCTAAACACATAGAACCCATTTTGTGCCGAGGCGCGTGAAACTGCGAAATTATAATTAGTGAAATTGCTCCGCCTAAAGCTAATATTTCATTTATAAAATTACAAATGACGATCATAATAATAAGAAACGTTGTTTTGTGGACTTATTTCCTCGACATTTAGCTGCTAAAATTTCAAATTATTGAACAATTGTATTAATATTGTTTTCTTCTATAACCGGGAAGAATTTTTGTCGTTAAAATCTGCGGGGCTCTTCTTTTTGTGGGGAATTCTATACATTTCGGATCACATTTCTGTCTTTATTATTTTGGCATATCAACGCCATGGTCCCAAATATTTTTAAATATTGCAAGCCAGGCTTTCTGCCACTTTAGCGTTCGTATGAGAGTTTTTCTTTCACAGTTTTATTGGGGTATCATAAATGCAAATAAACTGCTGCCGTCACTGCCTCGTGCCAATAGTCGAACCCCTGCATGCCTGAACTTGCTGAACCAAATTTGTGACAACTGATAAACGATTCAATGTAAATGGTTGTCAGAATAAAAGTCTAATGGAATGCTCCTACTATATCTACCTACGCCAATCCATATTTTCTGCTCAATAGAATAGACAAGTACTTAATATGAACATTTTTTGCGTGGGATTTAATTAATTAAAACAGTTCCCTGAACCTTTTTATTTATGTTGTGTATAATGTTAATTACTAGATAAAACATTAATTGTAAGAGTTTACATAAAATTGGCCCATTAAATGTGATATATGGAGCGTATCTAATAGGTACTCCTAGTTATATCCATATAAGTTAATTACAATCCTAAATAACCTCGAATTATCACACTAACACGAGCACTTTGGGTACTTAAGTATAGTTTTGATGGGAACACGTTACCATGTGTACTAACGTATGCGAAAATACGAATTACACACATTGTTATCAATGTATTCATGTTTTGGACATTAGTTAAAAATAATCTATAAATATAATTAACATGATATAAAAGTCATTATGTTCTCAAGGGTGTCCTAAGTGCTATAAATAAAAAGGTTTACGAGAGCTGGTTTATGACTAAAACTTGCAATTCAAGTTACAACTATTGCAGAAGGTCGTACGTACTATGCCATAGGGATTCCATATCTTTATTATAATACTCCGGGTTAAGGCTAATAAAATGTAACCAAGTGGAATGTCTCCCCTACTATTTTCGTGGAGATATATTTTGCGACAGCTTTTCTTTTACACTGAATTTATTTGTTTTTTATTTTTTATTATTGTAAGTTTCGTCAAAGAAAAAATATAATCGATGCTTTTAGATGGGATATAAGTCATTGCTTTGTGTTTTAACTTTATGATTGCAGAACAGCAAAAAGGATTAACTAAATAAGGATTAATAATTTACTGAAACAATATTTATAAAAGTTAAGAAATGAAAATATACTATATTATTTATTATGATAATGCTAAATCCTGTGCGGCTATTGGGATCGATACAAAACGTTACATTAAAGAAATTAAAATAAACGTGTTAGTAAATAAATCTTTGAGTTTAATTATTATTATTTTTCTGTAGAAACAAAAGATATCTTAAGCTTTTGTTTAGTGTAATTTTATTTTGGAGAAATGTACTCACTTATTTTTACATCTTATTTATTTGATGAAACTGTTGCGTTAATATTATACGAAGCGGCACTTCAAAGTACAATAAAACCCAAAACGTGGGGAAATTTTTAAGTACCTTTCTCGTGAAATTGTTGTTACGTATTTCGTGAAGAGACTGAAGGATTAAAATAATTCGGGTTTACGATCTATGTTAAAAAGACACGGCTTATCTCTGTTTTTTCTTTTGCTACGCGCGCTTTGTTGTCCTTGAAATATGATGATTAGCGTGTAATAGTGTAATATCACCATTAACTATAGAGTCTAGGAACGGATATGTGATCTATCAGCCCCAACAGTGATAGCAACAAACCAATAAGCTTTTATTCAAATAGAAGGAGCCTGCTCTTATTTACTGTTTTATTTTGTGCAATAATTGCACAAAGAGTGTTTACTAAATCGATTCTGTAGTTGTCGTTGCTTTTTGATAAAATTTCAGTTGACCTATTTTTGATATAAATTCTATTTCATACCATTCACGTCGTCTTGCACTCTACATTTATCATTTTCAGTCTGTCACTTATTCTTTAAATAGATAAATATATTTTTAGTAGTAATCTGGTGTCTGACAATGTTCTGTCTAGTATTTACATATACATATTTATTTACATTTACAATTTCCACATGTGTTTATATTTATTTTTATGGCACGACTTCCCTTTGGTATAATTCCACGTTTCACCAATCTTAAGTATTATCGTATAGGAACACAAGGTTTAAACAATATTTGCCGAAAGTCGTAAGCTTTACTAAACAAATGTATAAAAACCTTCTCGTATTTACAGTACATACAAAGACATAAAAGTAGATTCGTGAGGTTGGAAGGTTAGTCGTAAAATGAGGGTAGGGAACGAGTTATCTCACGATCCCAAGATTTGAAACGCAATGACATGAATTTGGAGATTTAACCTTTGCTACTTGACCAAGAATACGAACCAATTATTATATCATAATATAATAAGTTTTGTGATCTTTTTCCTTTGAAACGCTTTAATTATAGGTAATCACAATAATTAAAATTAGTTTTAAATATTTTATGATATATAATGCATTATGACTATCAATTGAGATCATTAAGAATTCTGTATTTTTCAGATTTATATAGTCTTATATAGATTTATAAATTTAAAATTTTTAAATTTCTCAAAGTACATTGTTTGCATTGCATACACTATATAATATTGCATGGTATAGTTTGTGACCACACCCCCCTGATATTAAGATAGAAATGTCACTTACGAATGTCTACAAGTCAATTCAGGTAACAGTCGGCTTTGTTGTGTAGTGATACTTGAGATAAATCGGGAATATGATCTTACTAATTTATTAAGTGAATACTAATTAGATGTTTCGAAAGTTTCGCAGGCATTGTTATCACGGCTGTACTTAAATAATAATAAAAACCCCCCGAGCAAACTGACTAGGCTGCTTATTATCATCATGATGTCTTATAATTGATGATGTATTATAATTCCTTTGACATTTAAAAATAAATATTGTTTTTTATTTATAATTCAAGTTAAAGCAAAATACAGGCCAATATCAGATTTATATATTAATAAATGCTACCGATTCAAAGAACCCAAGTGCCTATCATAAATATTATTCAGATGAAATATCTCGTTTTCAATATTGAGTACCTATTATATTGCGAGTTATGGTTCTCAGGATACCGTATAAACCAGAATTTACGCCACATTGTTTCTGCACTCATGAATTTATAATTCAGAACTAAGCAGAGTTTTGAAGAGATAGGATTAAAAACGTATTATGTTAATAACGCGGCAGTACTTTATATTCACAAGCCTTAACATTTTAATGTGCTTTTATTTAATTAAACATGAATAAACTGCTTTTTTATTTTGTTTACAGGAAAATATTCTTATTTTTATAACTTAATTTTGGTAATACATTTTAAATTGACGTTTATGTATGAAACACGTATGTGTATGTGAATGTATGTTTTGCGTTCAGTTCTTATTCGGGTTACTTTATAAATAATTCATCTAAGTCAACGTTTAATGGTAGCGTTTAGGAGTCATTATAAAAGATATTTTCAATTAAATTGATTCGCGCCAATTTGACCCAAGATAGCGGAATGATTGCATTATCTTTGCTTCGTATAAAAGCACTCGGGCACAGATTTAATTTCCCCGGAAGATAGAGCAGGTCACTTATCCGGGACACGAGGAAATTCGTGAAACGTTCTAGAAGACGTAGGTTTATTGCGTGGGACGTGTACTTACCTACTGGCATTACAAAGTAACACGAGAGGTTTTCCTTTCTTCCCTTTGTTAAGTTTCTACATCCATCCCCAGAAGAAATCGTCTTCAAGGACATTTAGAAATTTTTCTTTGACATTTAAAAACTATTCTATAGGTATATAAATTTAAGATAATAAAATATAACCAATAAGTACACCAGATCCCAAAGTAAAATACTTAATTTTAATACATATTCGTTTAGGGGCCGGGAATAGAACTTGAAACTGACGCATTATAAACTGGTGATAATTATAAACTTAAATAAAGCTTTAACTGCTTATAATATCTGCTTGTCTCTTTCTTTTGAATTCATAGTAGTAAATATAGTCATAAATAAAAATATAGACTACATAAATATCATAGAATCACAAGAAAGTCACATCTAGAATGATTTCTTGAAATGTTATACACAGGGGAAATAGCGAAATCGAGTTTACGATGGACCACTTCAAACCAATTCAAACTGGCTTCTCAAATAAAGACTCAGTTGACGATAAAAATAAGTGTATGCTGGCGACTTTACCACTGTTGTTCGAATGCTAATATGTTCCAATTTTCGTTCTTTAAACTTGTTACCATGATGTAAAACTAATTTAATTAAATTAATATCAACCGCTAGACTGTGCTCATCTATTTTTTATTTATTTATTTATTACACCAATATTATTACGTACCTACTATATTAAAATTTGTAGTTCATCTTCCAACTGTGCCAAAACGTCTGAAATTAGTATTCCCAATAAATCGTTCGTGGGACAGTGGAAGCTATTTTTAATAAATTTTGTAATTACCATATGTGATTCGTATTTTCAGGTATTAAATTTTCGGGTCAAAAGCTAGTATTCGTATAAATATTAAGCAATTAGTTATAAATACATATATTTTTATAAAGGTAATCCAATATAATTTTATTAAAATTTATGGTACAATTTTGTGAATCCCACATTAACTGAATTGCTTTGAAAGGTCATTTATAAAATTACGTTCAGCTCACAAAAGGGTGGAAGGTGAACTAGACATAATAGTAATACCCGAATTACATACAAAATTAAAGGTTTCTATTTGTGTTGGCAACTTCTATTAATAGAACTAGACGACTGGGTTATTCAGGTAAATAACAAAAATGTTGGTGAAGTCTGAGGCTATTCACGAATATAATTTAACTAATTTAAAAAACTTTACGTGGTTTACTACGTGTCGCATTCTTTTTATCATCTTATTAAATTATATAAATGTACAAAATAAGTTTTAATATTTAAGTAAATTAACTATGGTTTAGTTAGATTTTGTCAAAATTTGATTCATATATATATTTTCCTTATTTTCTATACGACCTATTGCTCCTTTAGATATAAATGATTTAGGATGAAGTTTTAAGTCCCATTCTTCTGTGTCTGAGCTCATATACGACTATGGCCTCACCTAAATGTTATTCCAGATATATGTATTGTTTTATACTTTTACTTTTCTTATGCGTTGTTAATATATGTATAGGTATAAACCGAGAAAAAAAATAACAACGGATAATTATATTTTCATTTTCGCATAATATTCTTCGTTGCATTTCTAATTTGCTTTCATTGTAAAAAAATGTATAAATGATTTAAACGTAACTCGCATTTTCACAACTTTCACAAGTCGAATACAGAATTACGTTTAGATAAAGCAATTAATCGTGAGACGTTCTCGAGATTTATTTCCCTCTGAAATATTAACACTTCAGAAAATTGGTATCGTGATTTTAAGTGAAATGATGATTAATAATTTGATTTAACGTTTGAAATTAGGTTCAAGTTAATGTTATGATAAATTGGGTTCATTTAAAACTAAGTTTCCCAAACTTTTTGTTTCAAAACCCCGAGCTTTTTGCAGTATTTAATGAACCTTTTGTCTATTCAGGATTTTTATTAAGGGCCCTATGTAGGACCAATGTAGGTACACGTAAATGGCGCGTATCTAAAAAAACAAGTCCTTTAGAAAACGTTTAAAATTTGTAAATGACTACTTACGTTACGTTGGAAATGATCTAGAGTGTTTCTATTACAAATATATCTTAGCTTTAAGGTTGAAATGTAGATGAAATTTTATCTCATACAAAAAACCTTTTAAGCCAAAGACGCTTTCACGCTCGAATATCAGATTATCGAGATGAGATAAAAAGCCTACAGGTTCAAGTACAAATTGAGTGGGTCGAATATTTAAGTTCTGATTTTACTTTTTTTGTACCACAATACCATCTACTGCAATAAACAGTTTCAAAATCTAATATAATAATATTATTAATTATAAATACAGTTCAAAGAGTTTTGTTAATCGCGAACATGATTTTACTAGTTTTTAAAACTATTTTTATACTAATGTTTCCGCGAGACTGGCCACCGTGATAACGATGCCTACAAAGTATTCGATATATGGGAATAAAATAATAAAAATAAACTGTAAAAGTCTTCAGTTAATTCTGAATGCATTAAAATTCATTAGAACAATTTCGCTTTTATTTTCAACGCATTGAGCGAAATTTTATTCCAGAATTATCGAAATATTTCATCTATAAGTAATACAATTTCAATACGAAACGTCACAAAAACCAATTGAATACACTAATTTTATTTTTTTATTCAATAAATTACTTATTCAACTCGATAAACTTAATTAATATAATTCATAACATATAACACTATACTCTGAAATGGTAGTGGTTTAATGATACGGTTATAAACTTTCAAATAATATCACAACTTTCCTAATTCGATTTAAACAAGCGTGTTTCTCACTCATATGCACAAAGTTTAATAGGGCACCAATTCGAAGTGTGACTGTGTTGGTCATCTTTTCCACATGTCTATGAAAGGGTGAACTCTAAACCTATTAAATTCATCACAGGTGTAGATGGCAGGATGAATTCGCAAGGAGTTGTTGAAAGGAGGAGGCAAGCCTTTGCTTATGGAATAATTAACAGATTTAATAGCGCCATGAACTGATAAATATAATATATAAAAAGTAAAATTATTATTTTCGTTGTTACAGATATTAAGTAGAAAACGTTTCCGAGGTAATGCAGGTTATTCTTTACAAGGTGTTATCGAGCCATCATCATTCCGAAAAATCGCCCAAAAACGTCAAAATGTACACGGAAACGAAGAGATAAATATAGAAAAGATAAGAGTCCGTCTGGCATGATGTTTTCCTTAGGAGACGGGTGTGGGTGTGTCAGCTTCCGAGGAGGTCGACGCACTCGGTCTTTGGGAGACGATTCCTCTTCATGCAGAAGTTCAGAGATTGAGCAAGAAGTCCCCAAGAAGTTGGGTAAAAAGGTCTTGAATAGAGAATGCACGATTAAGGCCCTTGCACCCTTCTTTAAGTTTTGGAGGCGTGATGACGTTAGCATGACAAAAGCCGAAAGAAGTAAGTTGTCATTAAAATTGTGTTTAATTAAAATTAATTTCTAATTATAGCTTCACTTAATATTTAATCTGACGTTAATTAGTCAAAGGTAGCCGGCTCTCTAATTAGTCCAATAAGTAGATTAATTATTGCTAAGAGGTATATAATAGTGGCTTGTTTCATTCATCGGCAGTCTTTGTAGCGTAGTGGTTAATGTGCCAATCTGTACTGTAAAGGTCCCGGATTCAATTCCCGATCTAAACAAATATAATTATGCTTGCTAATTTGGGGTTAGAGCATTGTGTTAGCGTTTATTTAATCCTTTTATTGATATCTCAGCTATGCTTGTAATGTTGTAATTTAATTTAATATTTATTATATAACTTATAAAAGTATGTATTATTGAAGTCAATTGTTTTTCAATGTCTTCGTTAGAATTCTTTTATTATTAAATTAGATGCCTGTATTATAATATTCGTATTTTATATATTTATTTCAATCAAGAATAGTCAAATTAATACGAATCAATTTTATCTATCTGCTAGACTTCTAGATCTATTGCCGTTGGTTTATATAATAGAGTCTAAATTGGCAGATGACGTTGAATTGAATCTACGCTTCACTATGAAGTAATAGTCACATCCAAACAGGATTTGTTAGCTTAGATATACGGCCCGAGAAATTCATAACAAACTAGGCTTTTCAATTAGCAATCTATTGTACTATATGTAGGTACCTATATCTCGTCGCTAATTTAATTCTGTGTGCATTTATGTTCAATTTCAAAACATATTCTTTCCGACAGTAATATTCGCTCCTTTAATAATTGTAAGTTTAACTTATTTTTCATAAATGAATGCATGCATGTGACGTCGTATCTATAGCTTCATTGTTCTGGTGCATTATTATTAATTTTCGAAAAGCATTTGTGACAAACAATATAATCTAATTAGATAAAGAAAAACACTATGCAACTTACATACTTCGGCGTTTATTAAGTATGGTAAGCCGTGTTGATTTTTTTTAAAATTAGTAAAATTGTGTAAGTGAATAACCAAAACTTACTAGTTCACTCGTCATATTTCTAACTATTTTGTGTTCTGTGTTTAGGCTGTGAGATAAACATTTAAACGTGTACATGTAGGTACTTTATTGATTTTTGACATTAAATATTAGATATTAAGTTTATTCAAGCACTTGTTAGAAACTAAATTTAAATTGCTGTGGTCCTAAACTAATAAAACTGAAATTGTAATTAAAACTAACTAATATTTTAGGACGGGAAGGCTAGCGACGTTAATTCAAATTGCTAGGTATATTGCTATGAGGAATTCTCCTGTGTCAAAACTGCATTATACTATTTAAAATTGTATAAAAGTTTGTTTCAATTAGTTTGTGTCGAGGGCAGAAGTTAAGAATAATAGTGCAATTAATAAAACGTCCTATGTTTTCACATTCGTATAACATTCATAATACGCAGAATTGCTTTGAACTTTTAATTATTTTTGTGTAGTAGACTGCTTTTTATTATTCCATTATTTTCATGCAAAAAAGTGTTTGTTTTCACTACTCACGTTACGCTATCGGACTTCAATTATTTTTTAATAATCAATCGTGGATTTTTATTCATAAACTGATACATGATGACGTATGTATTTAAGATGTCGTTATTTCTTTAAAAATAAATAAATGAATGCGGACAAATAATTCAAAAAAGAAGTGTGTTTTCGTTTTCCCTCCAAAACTTTGTTTCCTCTATTATATCTACCAGGCTGTTGTAACGTCGTAATAACAGATATATATATATTTCATTCTAATTATCCCTCTAACCTTTGTAGATTTATGTTTCATTGGAATGATATGAAAACAAAGAATAAAGTTATATATTGACCTACTTTTATCGAATTTCCTCAAAGATCTTTCCAAATTGGGTATATATTGGGAAATACTATCTGAAACTTTTTATAACAACTGTAGAAAAGTTACTGTGTAGGTGGACAAAGGATTGTCCTTGAGCGGTTTCGCCTATTCTGAATTCTTTACTGTTTATTAATTTAATAGTTTCAAAAAAGTAGCAGTTTAAAATAGAAATGTTCGGAAGTTCATTACAGTGTTATAAAGACGCTTATAAGAAAAAGCAATAAGTAAAAATATAATTACTAACATGTTATCAAACGATAGTCTTCTGTGTTATAAAAAGAAATAGCGTTTAGTCTCGTCTAGTCCTTGTATTTTTTTCTCGCACTATCCCTCACAAGAGCCCTGAGGGGCTTTTCAGTCATTCTCAGCAATGTAATTTCCTCAGCGATTTGCCACTTGTCCCAATTTATCACAATGTTTAATACTCATGAGAAATAATAATAAAGCTCTATTATTATTGTTTGTTTAGACATTAACATGAATTGGTTTGCTTTTCCGTAGACACCGCAAACATAACTCGCTTTTGTATGGTTGTGAAATTTCATACAAATATATTAAACGTTTATTACTTTCATTGTTAGCTTCACATTTTCGTAACTCATACTAATTATATACAAATTAAATATAGTGTCATTTCTCAAAACTACGTATAATACTTACCTATATACAACATATAAAATCAATCAAACAACTAAACTATAATTCCGTAAAGACACAAATATAATAATAGCAAACTCTATGATACAATCTCTACAAGGTTTCAATGAATATTCTCTAAAATAAAATGGGTTTAGATAGTGGGACGTACTTTTTTTTTTACATAATATTAAGTTTCCATATGACCACACTTCGCATGATGTTCAGCCAGAGTGCGGTCCATGAGCTATGCCGGCTTGCGGAGACGTACTCTATCCAAATTGACAGGTCACACTCCTCTTGTTGTCCGCACAATACAATTTTCAAAAGAGTGTTTACACGGCTAATAGAGTTATTACGTTGTTTGCGGCTAAATACTCATCGACTCGGTCAATCAGTTGCTGATTTGCGGCGCTTTATAAGGTAACCTAATTAAGTAGGGCAAATAGTGAGCGGCAATGTACGTGAACTTAGCCTTATTCTCAAATCCCTAAAAGCAAACTGTATAACATAGTAGCAGTTACCTAAAACTTTACTTAAAGTTAAATTACTGCACTTAATTATAATAGGGAGTTGCCCTACTTCGAACTAACATTATTATAAACTTATAGTAGAAGCAATTTGCCGTAGTTGTATATCATTTTTATAATCGTCCCCGACTATTAACAATAATTTTGAATATGATATCGTCCTTTCTATTGTGAATATTGAGTTCCACTGTCCTGGGAATCAAAATGCCATTAAATTTATGTTTTTAATTTTAGAAGTGCAGTGAGGCTGGGGGATTGTAATATGTGGGAGTGGAATTTTATTTTTCATTACTGCATGCCCTTTTTGGGTTTTTAATTATTATTTAAGTAGTTCAACATGTGATCACTCGAAATTGGTTAACATATTATTACACTGAAATGACAGATTTATGATCAGTATACCTACCTCTAAAAATAATGTAAATTCATTACATCTTCCCAAAATAAAAAAATATATAAAAATTCCAAGAATATATTTATAAAATTCAACGACAGCGAATCTTCAACGAAAGGATCTGCGGCTCGAAACATAAATTGTTTGCTCCCAAACTCGCATTATAGAAGAAACAAATTTATTGGGGGTTTCTGGTAAAATATTGAACACATTTTGGTTTTGCGTAGAAAAAACATGATTTTTCTTTTTATGAATTATTTTTATACTGATAAATTATCTAGAAAAGAACCGTCATGTAACGCATAACTGAGAGTAGAGTATGAGTTGCACATTTACTTCCATACGTCCACTTATCAGCGACGATGTACATCGACGTTTGGAGTGGCATGGTTTTTTAAATTATCACTTTAATATACGTATATATTCATACATACAGTAACATAATTTAAGTAATTTAAGCTGCAAAATATCTTTTACATTAGTTATAATCACATTTCATATTGTGTGCCTAGTATTATGGATATTAGAGCACCTTCACGGTTTCTACTGCATCACAATATGATTCGACAATTTCTTATAAAAGTCGATGTAATAAAGAAGATTAATATTATATTTTTCGATACCCCGCTTAGTATTCGAGATATTCGAATTTGAGATTTTTTCTTTTTGTTTATATGAACGTGCATTACATTGCTTGTTATTTAAATAAATATATGTATATTATAGGAATTCTTAATACGATTGTCCTTTTAAAAAAATAATATGAATAAGTTTTTTGACGAAATTGATTTTTAAAATATTTCAACAAAAACTACTACTTCTTAACTAGCTAAAAGGTATTAAATCTTAGTAATGTCTTACGTGCTACGATATTTTCAAGACGGTCAGGCATTATTTACAACCAGGCTCAATCAATATCAATTAAGGTTAACCTCTTCCTATGTTCTACTCTATCTAACACGTGTATTACTTACTATAGTTCCTTGTTAATTGGTTTAATAATATTCTACCTATGTAGACGGATATTTATTTCTCTCAATCGTATGAGGATGGAGTATGACCCTGCGGCTATAACGAAGTCCTTTATCGCAACAAATTAAAATCACACGATTAAAATAATCTGTAGAGATCATAGGACTTTATTTTTGATGTTTTCATTTTAATACTTTTAAATTTACAGGCTTAAAAGGACTCGAAATTTATATTGTACATTACACTTTTCATCGAGTTTTTTTCGTACATTGAACATTTTGGTGTTTTATTCGCGAGTTTAATATATAATATTTAATAAAAAACAAATATTTTTGCTACAATGAAAGTCGTCATATATACCACATTTGACGATAAACTAAAGGTAGTGCTAACTTTTGTAAATAGAAAATTTCGAAAAAGGAATTTTTTAAAAGTTAAATAGGGTTTTATTAATCGCTAGTTATTAATATTTCAGGTTTGAATAAAATAATTAAGATACATTTATTTATTATTCGTAGCTATGAAGGCAGCAATCCTCATTCAGCAGTGGTACCGAAGATACTTAGCACGTATGGAGGTACGACGTCGTTACACCTGGACTATCTTTCAAAGTATCGAATATGCCGGAGAACAAGACCAAGTAAAGGTAAGATATTCAAATCACGTGAACACTTTGACCTACTTGTCCTTACATTATACAAAGGCTAATAAATCTAAGTTATAGGGGTAGGGATAATTTCGGATATAGTTCAATATTGGTGTGCTAAACTATAGCAATATATCCAATAGTACACATTTTGTGATAGAGAATATTTTGGTGTGAATTACGTTTGAATTTAGAATATTCTAATCAGCTCTCCAACAAAACCAGTCCAATTTAAAGCTTAGTAGCATGGCGCCTGATGTTATATTGTGCAATGTTAATTTCATGTCACGTTTATGACAACCCCTGTCAATATTCGGTTCAATGGGCACTACCTTACTCTTAACACGTTCAATACGATATGACATCGAATAGCGATTATAACAAGATATGAAATCACATGTCTTGGGTTATTCGCAGACATGAATGAACTCATTTAAATACTTTTTGTTATCGCATTTAGTTTTAATTATTTTAATTCAGCGTTACAAATACTTTATTATCGGAAATTTTAATAATCAAAAATAAACACGAACGTAAACTGCAAAAAGTCTTTAAGTTAATTTAAATTACATTTTAATTTTAACACTATTTTATTAGAATGTTAACTGTTATGGCAATTTTTCGTTACATTAGTACTATTTCGTTATTAATCAGATTGTAATCAGATTTACTGAGAATCAGAATCAGAGGCCAGGTCACTCGACTAAGCTATGCTGAGGTTGATGTGATAATAATGTAGGTATTCAGAATAACATTATTTGATCGTAAACACGTTTATAACGCGATCAAAGGAAAGTTTTTTCTTCCATCTTATAGAGATATCTATATATATGAGATAAATCGGCTAGCTAGAATAACATACTAAAATAACTAGGTATTATGTGGGGTTGTCATAATCACTTTATTTCTGTGCCCGTATTATTTTGGTAGTGTAATCTGATAATTCCATATTATGTAGATTTATGTATTTAATCCGTAATTATAATACATTTCCTTGTTAATTTTAGTTACGTGTATTTACGTATTACGCTAGGCACAGACGTGGCTCTTTGCAAGCGTTTTCCAAGTCTGACGCATGCGGTATTTGACAACACGTGCTCGTGTGGTTAATAAAGCCCACGTCTGTGCCTAGCTTTAATTTGTAAGCGGATTTGATATTAATAATTACATACTGTCATACAGTTTGTGGTTCGTATTCTGTAGAGTATGATTATTAATAATTCAGTTTCTCTATTACAATGAATTCGATTATAAAACATAAGTAGTAGTAGTAAATGCTAAAAAAGTTGAATATAAAGAAGGAGTTGTAGAAGGTGGCATGTTCGGCATATGGTTGTACTCCGCAGTCTGCTCATTATAACTGAGAGGAAACGAGCTAATCCCAAAACTCGGCTAGAAGTGGTGGTATACTGTCCTGTCACGTGGCAGAGTTGGCTAAGAGCCATCATCAATCTGCTTACCACTAACAGAGTTGTCTAGGAATCGCAAATTACATCCCTATTTCAATATATCATACAAATACTCGCTCACTCACTCATAATTCATACTTGGTGACAGTTTTGACAGTGTATTCCGTATTTTAAAGTAAAATATTTTGTTTCAATAGTTTTGTTATCCAAAATAAATGCTGTCGTTCAATTTAGTTTCGCAAATCGTATGAGTTTTAAATAAACAATCTCGTTAAAATTGAAATGAGCTTATATTTAAAATTAATGACACAATTTCCATCAATAATTTAAAATTATACGAATGAGTAACAAATTTTCAAAGCTTTTAAATTCAATGTTCACTACTTCATCATGTTCAATTATTGTATTCAATATGTACATTATTAAAATACGTATTTAATTGAATACGTTTGCTTGTAATTTTTTGCTTAATCCTTATTATTTTTGTTACTTTTGTCAGTTTTCTGGTGGTAGTCACAAAGAAGAAGAGAACGAACCTCTGCGACTGCGACTTCTACTCACAGTCATTGATTTTCTTGTGGTAGAAGTCATATCTGTTCGTATACTATATATTATGTCGTACTATTAAGAAAAAAATTGAACTCGATTCGTACTATATATTATTTTAATTACATGTTATTAAGATATACTATATTAATATCAGATATTCAATGTTATCTGGTATCAATTTAACATTTTGACCCGAACCCTTGATTTTTCCATAACACGATTGTAAATGTCAAAGAAACAGAAGTTTCTGTCAAAATAATATTGTTACAGTTGTACAACTTCTTTAATGCTCTTCTGAGTCACATGAGGGACACGAGTGGACGACCTTCTTCAGAAAGGACTTCCAGAACAACTTCAGTCTGTAAGTTTCAACTTTGCACATTTCACAAAGTAAATTCTAAGCCATAAAATCACCATATGTATTTTATTTCGCGGAGTGATTTTTAGAATTATTGTTATAAGTAATTTGTTTGCATTATAATATTACTTTTGTTATCCCAGAAGTAACATTCATTTATTAAAAGAAAATAATAAATTAAGATATAATAAATAAATAAATAAATAAATTTAAGAAAAAAAATCGTACACATAAAAATCGAAACAAAAAATAATCTACTAAAAAATCTAAACACTTCGAAAGTAGAAACAGTTTTGATACATAAAGATTACGTTAAACCTGGAAAATAATACAGTATAATATAACACAAAGAAAACTGTGAAATACAAACAATAAAAAAGGATCGCGTGAAAGAAGTATTTTCATTCAGCCCAATATGATAGCTGTAGTTTTATTGGCAGTAAAAAATTGCAGTGGAATATGTCGTTGGTGGAATTTTTTATTGTTTTACATCTAACATAACGTGGGTACGATGGCATTAAACTAGCCATTCTGCATTTGTGTAATAAAGATCATTATTATTATTGAATTATTAGTATATGATTTTAAAAATAAAAAATAACGACGTTTCACCACGATTGTCTAAAATATTTTTAAAATTAATAAAAATAAACGCAATAATAAACCGTACAATCGTAAATTAAAACAATTTTGTGTAATAGTAAAATGGATGAACGAAATCATAGAACTTATGTAAGTGTAAATTAAACAAGAACTGCATTGTAATACAATTTATTCATGTCACAAAGCTAGTCCTTCCGCTGTCCTATTTTCTTCTGTTTTTATGATGACAAAACACGCAACGCAACATTACAGCAGTCCCATGACACGGACGACATAGTTTAAACTGCAATAACTTTTTTATTTGTAATTATGCATGCTATATTTAAATTTTTAATTTAACCGTGAAGCGACCCGAAGATTTTCTGTCGCAATTGTCAAGTGATTGACAGTCATTGATGTGTTCAATTGATCGTTTACAAATATATTTGAAGCCCTTTGGCGAGTGACAATTGATTGTTTAAATACGTAATTGATAAATGATTGACAATCGTTTCAAAAAAAAAAATGAAGATACACTAGTGAACGTAAAATAAAAACAAATAAAACTGTAGCTGCAATAATTGAACTGCCGATTGAAAGTTCAGTCAGTTGCACTTCAATCAATTGACCATTGCGATGGATTACCTTCAATGTACATAACATAAAATAAGAATAAAATTATGAGTCTCTTGAAATGAGTTGAAATTATTATTTGGTATTCAATTCTATTTATAAAATGTTTTTTGTTCGTTACAAAGTAAGGTTTGAGAATTGAGAAAAAGATGTTGAATTTTCGACGATAAGCGCAACTGTGGTTTATTTTAGAAGATTGAAAGAGCTTTATTTTAAGAGAACGAAACTTCCTTTTAAGCTTCAAAAGTTTAGGCAAGTTCCGAGTATATCCGTATGAAAATAATTTAATCCTCAACATTTTGATGTGTAAATTGTAATTACAGTAGACCAGGTCTTCTCAGAGGAATCTGATGAGGGTGGAGGTATAGACGAGACAGCTAAACCATCCCGTGGACCGGATATTGAGTTTCCACTGCAAAGGAAAGATATCGATTTGCTCATTGAAGCATTCCGAAAGAAAAAGGTATTTTTAGTGACAGTAATTAATTTAATATCAATTTTTTTCCAATCTAACAATGTTTTTATAGTAGAGAGAAGAATGGATTTCTCAATATGTATTCTTTATTAATGAATTCAAATCTTGCAGTAATATACTTGCTTTAATATTTTATATTTGCCACAAACTATTATATTCCTTTGACATAAAAGGATCTTTTGAATACAAAGCTACTGTTTTTAGGACCAATTCGCCCGACAAAACAATTGCAATGGAAACTTCACAAAAGAATGAATTTTTAAATTGTGTGGTTAGTCGTACGCATGCGTACCACATACTTCTATAGAAAATTGTATTTTATAAAATGTCAGCCAGATAAATGAAATGTCAGATATTTTCAGCATCGTCTGCACCCGAAGCATGTGGCGCAAATTTTGAAGGAAGCGACGCAAATACTGAAACGACTTCCTAACATCAACGTTGCCACAACATCCATATCGAGTCAGATAACTGTGTGCGGCGATCTGCATGGAAAACTGGATGATCTTTTGGTCATATTTCATAAGGTAACACAAATATAACTCACTATATGACCGCTAACGTGGTTGTTTTATTTATTGGACTGCTAATATTTTACATCTTAAAAATCTTATAATAATATACCTACTATTATTAATTAAACATATTAGAGAAGCACTAGAAATAGTGGACTAATGCAATGTTTTTCTGAATTTAAATTAAATTAATTGATTGTATTTGAATTATTTTAAGATATCTGTCCCATTTAATGTACGCGTTACAGACAGAAATAAACAAGTATTTTTACTTGTAATTCTTTTATAATATAATTGGTTACATTAAGTGGATACGTTTAAAATTGTGAAGTACTTTTTAAGAGCTCATTGTATTGCATACTCTGACAACGTACAATTGGCGGGAGTAGAGCCATATTTGTATGTGGACATGTGGAATGGCTCTAAGATAATATTATACTCAAACAACATTGTTAACAAGGTGTCTTATAAGAAACATAGGTTGATATATTACTCAAATATTTGTCGTGTTAAGTCTAAGAAACTAATCAGGAAAATGAAGTAAATTTTCTTTGAGGGTGTTAGGTGCCCATTCCTCATTAAGCGCCTACTTTTGACGTCAAGTGGGTAACATTTGGTGCAAACAATTACGAAGGGAGCGGCCGCGCCGGCGCACGCGTCATCCAATTTATGTTCAGCAATTTGATTGATAGACGCCGGACGACCTCGTTAATTTGTCAATGTTGTTTTCCTGGCATCGTTTCTTTTTTCCTTGTAAAAAGACTTTTTACTTTGTTTTAAATGTTTGTAATTGAATTAATTTAAATGATTGTGTAATTTTCAGTTGCGTCATATCGAATTACCAAAGTAAAAGTAATATGTAAATTGCTATTAAAACGAAAAACTGTATAAGTTCTTTCCATTGTCATTTATTCTTTTATTTGTGAAAAAAAAGTAGTTACATTATAATTATTATAACGGGTATTTTAAATAAATAAATATAAATTTAATGAAAAGTAATTTTCTTGGGTAAGGAAATCGAATACGAAAAGTTGTTAAGGCAAAAGTTTTCTCGTAGCTTCACAGCGCTCAGAGGCACGTGCTTGGACAACTTTTCTTATAAAGTCACGAAAACCAACTAAATTTGTTACTATTTCTTTTATTACAAGTGCAGCAACAATATTATATTATGTTAACACGATCTTCAATTATTATGCTTTAGTTGTATAAGATTGAACATACAAACTAGCACATAGAGACTGTGTTTCCTGTTATATTACATTACATTATTTGTTATATTACGAATAAAAAAGGTCGAGCACATTCTCTGGAGTATTTGTTACGCGTTACGTATGTATTTGTGAGGTAGCGTTACGAATAGGCATTTTTAATTTAAAACTGTTTTATAAATGACTAATTTAAATTGGAGTCTTATATTAATAGACTAATTAAAATAGTTTAACAATTTATATAAAAAATATCAATTCTTTCCGGGCCTTTATGAACGAAATATTTACGAATAAATTTATTCTCATAGTTTGCAAAAATAGTCAACAGCTGTGAGTGAAATAGGTATTTTTTGTTATGCAGAATGGTTTACCATCGCCGGAGAATCCATACATATTCAACGGAGACTTTGTTGATCGTGGTAAAAAGGGATTGGAGGTGCTTCTATTACTGTTGGCGTGTATGCTCGCTTTCCCTGGAGGTGTTTACTTGAATCGAGGAAATCACGAAGATCTAATAATGAATTCACGGTGACTCTTTATTGAATTTTATTCTTTAATGTTTGAGATTTTCCATTTTGTATTAATTTACCCGTTTTAACGCTTTTATTCCTCTTTCAGGTATGGCTTCATAAAGGAAGTTCATATGAAGTATAGAGTAAGTTTATAGACAATGTTTTATTGTTATTAATTTACTATTATTATTTAATACTGAAATAACTAAATATTAGTTTCTTTGGAAGTTTGGTTATCAAGGACATTTTGAGTAAGAAATCCCCTAAGAAACGCTTCTCTCATTTGACCTACGCTATCGCTAACTAATAAATTTTGTTACATGGCACAAGGGGCTCTTAACTTGACTATTTCGAAGGACATTGGTTGTTTTTGCCTAACGCAATCGTACATGAATAATTTTAAAAGTTTATAGATTGCAGTATTTCTTGTCTTTGTATTAAGTGATTTTTATATTGTAAAAGTAAAATTTTAAAACATAAAAAGTTAAATATTCAAACACAAGAGTAATTTCCCATCGTCAAACCAGCATAGAGGGGGCTACTGCTGCCTACACGTACGCATTCAAGCTTAACATTTGTTTGTAAAAAGATTTTATTATAATTTAAGTGTTCATGAATAATAGAAATTCAAAGCGATTTATAAAATATTTTACAGAAGAAGCAGAAGTTCTGCAAATTGAGTATTAAAATATAGGTATATATATATACTAATTTACACTTTATGTTTTCGTTATATTTTGTTTTGATATCTAGTAATATTTTAGTATGGCGTGGATCAAAGAAATACATGTGAGGGGCATACTAAGCCAATCTCTATTGCTATAGAATTACATCTTTTTACGCCCCAATCAATCATATAGTATATAGTTTACCTTTTTATATTTCGATTCGTCTGGAAGCTCAGGATATCAAAGATTATCTTTACGAGTTATATTTTTAAAAGCATATTCTAACATCAATTCTCTTAGAGATGAGTTTGATCTTAATACATCACTTTAATTTCTACGATTTCTATTTAATCTTATTAATATTGACATTGAAACGTAAAGTCATATAATAATAATATTTACTTTTTTAAACTATTGTCGTTCTTCATTTTAACATATACCTACGTACCATGCCCTGACTTCAAACTAAGATGCCTTGCCCGATGACACGGACAATACAAATCCACTCAGGGTTTTATAACCCAGACCCCAAACAATACCTACTTTTTAAAAATTTAACTTTTTAATAATTATTATAAAATTTAAATAATAATAAAGGAATAACTTTAAAAAAGAAAATAATATTTAGTCAACATCATGTCGAAGATTGCGTCGATATTGTGTCGAAGTGAGAATGCGGCGTGTTTCACTGATGTTACAATTAAACGAATATAATATTTTTTACCGATAGCACAATGCTGAAAGACTACTGAAGTTAATTGAAGGGGTGTATCGTTGGTTGCCGCTGGGAACTATAATCAATAATCGTATCTTTGTAGTACATGGAGGTATATCTGATACTACAGATCTTGATATGATTAGAAGCCTTGATCGGGATAAGGTTAGTACAAAAATATTAAATTACATTTGAAATTATGGTAGAAATAGCAAAAAGATGGATTAAAAAATTGTCTTAAAATTTTGTTCATATTTTTAATTTAAATGTTAAAAGGAAGGTAGTCTGAGAGCTCGAAGCATTAAAAAGCATGATATTATGCAATTTCGTCTTAAGAAATTAAAATGTTAGAATAAAGTAGTTAAACAGTGGCAGTAACTACTTTCTTAATTATGCGCACTAACTTTAGTTTATTGTTCCAATTAACAGCACCTCGTCTCGATTTAATAAGGGTATTCCTATTTATATGCAAATCTTAACCCTGATGTTATATTTCAGAATTTACCCATGTTTGAATGTTTGTCTCCCAATCTCGCCTATACGGATGAATTGAATTAAATGTTTTGTAATCTAACGAATCCACATTAGAAATTAGATTCTTACAAATAACGAAAATCATTAATTAAAAACAATTGACCAAAAATGTGGCGTTCACAAAGAAAACAAACGAATAATTAATTCCATTTTAAATGCAAAGGGTAACTTAATATTTAGATCCGTTTCATTTTTTGTTTATTTTCAGTATGTGTCCTTGCTACGCCCTCCAGTGACAGATGGTTCAATTCCTGGAGCAGAAGTTATTGACAAAGTAGAATGGAAACAGGTAAATTCATTATTTATACACAGTTTACAACGATTTAATTAATTCATTTATTTATTAATTGATTTAATTCGGTTGCTGATAGTACTGTAATGGTTTTGTGTGAACTAAAGTAATCTTTGGAAAGTTACTAAAAAGTCATAAGAAAGCTACTAAAGTAATTTTTAAGTCAAGAATTGGAGAGCAAGGTCGCCTTATAATTAAAAAAGAATTGAATCACCGGCCCTAAAGCTAACACACTTTGTAAAACATAACGTGAATTATTACTTATTCAATGTTTGCACCGTGAGCGTTCCGAGAAGTCGTGTTCATTTATCATTAAAAGTTTACCTACTCGTAGGTTGTGAAGAAACACCGTATCAAATGCCGTTGACTCAATAGTGCCGTAAATTAATAATTTAGACACTCTTCGTGTCTCTACATGAAAAATCGATTGTATTGCGCCTGTTGGATGTAATATTTACTTATCTGTTAACTGTGAAAAACGGTTAATAATTGTAAATTTTATTTTTAATTCTAAAAACTTGACAGTACGTTTTTTACATTTGAGAAAACGCATTTACATGCATGGATACATATACCACTTATTTTACCAATTGCGTCAATTTTCGAATAATCCTACCTTTAATAATATCACGTATTATATTTATTCTTCGTAACTAATCTACAATTTTTTTTATGTTTGTACGCCTTGCACTATAAGGAGAATATAAACATAATTACTTAAAAGTATTTGTTTCGGCCTGGCATCGAACTCCGCTGCTGAGACCGACTAATTTGAGATATAATAAGTTGATAGGAGAAGGGCCAATAAAGACAGACAGTCTTTATTAATCCAATAAAAATGTAATGAAAATTTACAATGTTACATTGTCAGTATCTTTCATTTCATTGTGACGGTTATGATCTCAATTTTAGGGGTGAGCTTATTGAACGATCCCTTTCGTTATTATATTTTTTATCTTATTTGTTCTCAGTTGGAACAATTTCAACGTCAGATATAATGTAATTTTGCTTGTGAGACACCCGCTGCGTGTCGCTTGAAAATCAACATAGACTTGATGAACTTTACTTCTTTATTTTTACTCTTTTTTTTATAACATTGTATACAATTTTCTTTTATACCATAATATATGATATATATATATTAGGTTTTACTACATTTTATAACGTAAAATATCTCCTGAATAAAACTAATCTTATTAAAAAACATAGTTTACCGACCTAACTTATAATTGGTAAAAATATAATAGTTCAGAGCAGCCATACGCCATCTTTGAGTCCTTAAACATAATATTTGCATAATCGATCAGTATTCGAGTAGTATTCATTGATTGCGCTTTATTTACTATAGAGCTAATTGAGCAGCCGAGAGAACGTTTCGTCCGTACGGTGATTGAATGATTATGGTAAAACTCGCACTCGCTCTACTGTAATAAGTGGATCTCTGTTTAAATTAAATTGTTTCATTGTATTTGCCAGTCTCCAAGTGGATTCGTATTGTTATTAATTAAATCCTCTAACCAATACAATATTTTCATTTTCAAAAAAATATAATAGCGTGTGAAATTGATGATCAAAG